>NDXB01011394.1:0-18714 GCA_002631895.1 Agapornis roseicollis | reverse complement strand
GGGACACTTCCTCGGGCCAATAAACCAGATCCCTTTCCCCCCACTGCTCGCCTCTGCCTGCTCCAGCTTTTCCCTTGGGTCAGTAGCAGAGAAGCCTGTGGAGCAACCTCTTTGCTTGCAGCACTTCCCAGCTGCTGAGCTTGCAGTCCTGCTGGCTCTTGGCAGCACATTATTGGCCAAACAGGAAAAGCGCATCCCGATGGCATGAAACAGTGTGTGATGCAGTGGCTCCCACGTCAGCTGGCTTTTGAAGTCTGGTGCATGCTGCAGACCGGTGCCCACAACGAGAGGGGTGTAGAAGGGATGGGAGGAATAAGGTGCGAGGCTTAGAGCTGCTAAGGCCAGAGATAAGGGACAAGAGACTGTGATTCTCCTGCTCCTCCTGCAACACTCACAGTTTTGTTTGGGCTTTTCTTGTCCCACTGCAAAGGGTCTGATGAGGAAGGTGATCCTGCCAGAAGAGGTGGTTTATGGGACAACAGCTATAATGATCTTTTGTGTCCACACAGGAGAGGTTTGATGCAGTAGTTGCAGGGAGGCCCAGCAGCGTGATACCTCATGGACTGACAGATATGTGCTGTACAGCAAACCCCCGTTTGGTCTGTTATAATGGTTTCTGCAGCTGATGAGCAGTTCTGGTCTTGGGGAAACACTTCATTGCCACAGAGGATGATGGCTGATGAAAACCCAACTGTCACTGTTGAGCAACACAACACACTAGCTGTGAGCTGGAGTGTAGTGGTCACGTACTTCCCTCTGACACTGACTTTGCAAGCAAAGACAGCAGTGTTGAAATGCCCTCTGTGTTCTAAAAGTGGGGTGGGTGATAAGCTGCACATCTGCCTCTTCCCGGAAGCCCAAAGCAAAGGGCCTGAGAATGGCAAAAGCTATCATCTCTGTGATGGTGCAGTGGCTGCCTGCAGGAGTGCAGGACTGATAAACACAACATCTTGATATAATAGGTATTCATAGTACTGTTGGTCCCATGTTGTTTCTGCAGTTGTCTCTGAGGTTTAACCGAAGAGCAGAATATCTGTCCAGGGTTAGACAAGGGGCTGACCAGCCCATCACCCTATCACTTGGGGTTCACCAGCAGCAGATGCCAAGGGAAGAATGGAAGCACAGGGCAACTGGTATCTCTCTAGCACAGTCCCAGTTTCCAGTTATCTGTGGCTCAGGAGCTTTTCAGAAGTGGTGTCTCTGAGCTTAGAAGGCCTAATGTATTTTTCTGACTTTGCCAACTGCTTTTCCCAGTAATGGCCCCTTGAGCAATGGGAGGGGAGCAGCCTGAGACTACCACTCAGATCACTCTGCAAAGCTGCTTTTTCTGCTGCCTTCCCATGCAGGAAAAGCATGGGCGAACTATACCAGGAGGGAGCCTGGTACAGTTCAGAGTCTGTGGTCACAGAGCAAGGGTGTATGATTTTAACATAAGCCTTTGCTTCCTTTGCCATGTAGGAATCAATTATGCTTTGTAAAAGACAACAATTAGCATCAGAAGCACAGCCAATGTCTTCCTTCATACTCTGTGAAAAATAATCAGCACAGTTCTGTCTGACAACTTAAATGCTTGCTGAAAATTTATGTTAAAGTGAATCCATGGCTGTCTTTCTAGTATTCCTTTCTGTTCCTGGGGATAATGTACATGGTGTAACTGTATTGACATCAGCGGTGAACAAAGTGTAGTTCCATAGCTCCTAATTTCTTTAAGAGATAAAGTCTATCAATGCTTCACACCCAGAATAAGGCTTTACCCTTTGCCTAGCCACATAACAAGATTACTGCAAGAGAAAAGATAGTCCTTTGAGGAAGTAAATATGGGAAAACACGGCTTTATTTTTCAGTGATGTGCTGGAATGAAGGATGGTTGCAATATGAGCTTATTTTGAGGCAAAACCTCTAGGCAAGGTTGCGATTCTTACTCAGCACCTGTGAACAGAGAACTGGTCTGAACAGGGATGGCAGTCTTGGGAAAACCAAAGGAAGTCTGGTTTTCCTCTGCTCACCCCAACTAGCTGAACCCACTTGACTTCTGGCTGGTGCTATTTTATTGCTTCTTTAGAATTACAGTATTAACACTACTATTATTCGTTTTGTACTATTATTATTAATAGCTTATGCTGTACAGGATGTCTCTTGGGTCACTCAAAGTCTGTGATGATTGCTTGGGGTTTTCTTATCTGTCAGTGTCCGTCTGAAAAACAGCTTCAAACCTCCTGGTTTGGGTCTGTCTTTTTCTCTCACTCTCTTTTTATTTAACCAGAGGTCTAAAATAAAAGTGACAAATGCATAATCAACCATGAACAGAAACATCCTCTGCTTGCTGGGGTCCAGCCTCTGACTCTCAACACTGTGCATCTGCCTGAAAAGAGGGCGGGAAGGGAGGGAGATACCACTTACAGCAAAGCTGGAAGGTCCATGTGATGTATTTTCTGTAAATACTTAACATTTGATCTGTATTTTCTTCTCTGGATGAGGAAAAGAATGGAAATGGAAACAAGGTGTTCACCCAGCTCAAAGCCCACGTGAGGCACAGTTCAGACAAGCATGCCTTTTGCTGTAGGAACTCGGAAGAGGGCAGACTAGTGATGAAGTCTTCTGCCCACAGGCAGACTGGTGGTGAGGATGCAATGTCTCTGACCTAGCTGGCTGGCTGAAGAGAAGAGCCTCCCCAGTGCCCAGTTGCAGAGATTAAAGGCCAGGCTTGCAGAAGGACGTCCCCATTGAGTTCCTCCATCATGCATAGCTCAGCCTTCAAGGAATAGTTGTCATTTTTCCCCCGCATCATTGTAGGATTTTTTAGTGCTTAGAACTAGGCTGTGGCTTTGTCAACCATCTTCTGGAGGAAGGAAATGTGACAGTAGATATTTCATATTGCTCCCTGGAGAATCCAGCACCATGAGTGCTTTCATATGTAAGATTCAGGACTGCTTCTCCTCTCACTTTGCTATGGTTGCTCCTGTAAAAGACCCTCTTTGCACTGTTTCCCCTGTGTGCGTTCATGCTAGGCTCACACTGGACCCCTCAGCTTTGCCCAAACAGCACCTGTAATGCTGAGAAGTGTCAAGAGTCCAACAGCATGTGTACAAATTGGCAAGGGTGCTGTTTAGAGCTGACTGCTGCCTTAAAGCCTGGGGCATGGACACCATGTTTCAGGGCATGTCAGCCACTGCTGTTCACAGAGAAAGCCTGGTAGCAACTGGCTCGAGATTTAATCTGAAAGCTCACCAAGACCAAGATGGAGGAAAATGGAAATTATACATAAACATATACATAAAAATGCAGGAGCAAACCTGGGAGGAGAACCAGAGGGAGTGTGGTTTGGTATTTTTGAGTTTAATGTATGAGCAATTTGTATTTGTATCGCTTCGTATCATGGCTTCAGAACCAATAGTCCTCAATTCTGGACACTGCTGGATGGCAAAACTGGGTTGACTGAGCAAACTGAAATGAAAGGCAGTCAGTGATGGCAGGAATTGGGACTGGGTTGGTAACATACAGCTTTAATTCCTTCATCAAGAGGAGTATGTTGGTTTTGAAGATATCTGTGCAAGAAAAAATCTCCTGGCCTCCTGTGAAGGTGTGCTGACCGATGGACCAAACCTTGTGTTCACCGAGCCTTGCCTAAGCTGATAAGGATTAACCAGTGCAGAGCAGCACCCACGTAGAATGAGCCCAAATTTGTCTGTGTCCAGTACAAACCCACTAATCTGTTCTGCCTTCCCTCATGGCAGGTAAAAAGAACTTGAAAGTACAATGTGAGAGAGCTAGCTGCATGCTAATCGAATGGACTGTGTGGCTCATTTTAGCCACTTTTTTCTGGGTTGTTTTCTAAGGAAATGTTGTAGTTTTGGGAACAGCATGCAGAAACCTCTGAAGCATTTGTTGGCAGTTTGTAGTCCCTTCAGCTTCTCTAGTTCTCCCTTCTTCCTCCTTACAGAGCAAGCCACAGAGATGCATGCTGCAAATGTACTGAAAAGGCTAGCGTGATTAGGAAACACCGAGTGCAGTTTCAAGGCTATTGCACAGAGTGGGGTAGTGTGATGACATTTGCAAACTACAGAAGAAACCAGCTTTGCTGTAAAACATCCACCCTGGACATCAATATTGGCCTATGCAGCAACTCAGTGCAGTGCAAATCAGGGTGTCCTGGTCAGTTGATGAGTCTCAGGTTTGTGGTGGCGTGTTGGCTGGAAAGTCTTCACTGACTGAAACTCATGTTGGCTTACATAAACAAGCTTTAAGCTTGCTGGTTTGGATAGTGCCATGGGATGCAGGCAAGAGATTCAATGCAGGTTGACAGTGAAGGGTCTCAGTTTCCAATGGAAGGTTTGCAGACGTGCCTTTAAGCCTTTTGGTTGAGTGTTCAAGGGTCTTGCTTCTTTTCACACCCATTCAGTTTCATTACTGTTTTGGTGGTTTGTTTGGTTTGGGGGGGTTTGTTTGTTTGTTTGATGTGGGTTATTTTTCAGTCTGTTTCTTGCCCTGGACATGTACAATCAATATTGCTTTGTGTGACCACCCAAGGGAGCATGAGATATCCAAAGAGCATTTTCTACATGACTCGGATCCCAGATTCGTACGGCTTGCTCCCAGGTGTGGCCAGATGCCACAGAAATGAGCAGGCCAAAATCTTCATACTTATAAAAAGTCCTAAACTCCTGAGATCCAAAGGACTTGATCTGCAGGAGTCTGCAGTTTGGAGGCAAGGGATCACCATCCTTTCCAGAGGGCTGTTTTTACCTGCCAGCCTATGTACAGATTTAAGACCCTGTGTTTGGGCATCCAGGTTTGCTGCTTTTAACAATTAATCTTTGAGATGCAGTGGCTGGAAAAGATGATTCTGATTAACTGCTCTGACCTCCTGAGTGACAAATGCAGCACATTTTGACAGTTAACTTTAGAGCAGGATGGGGATGTTCGCCTTGAAGTTGGAGCCAGGCTTGCTCTGTGCGTTGCAGTTTGTTCTTGGCTATTTGTGGAGTAATATGTCAACACTGTTCTTGTTCTCATAATGAAAGCAGGTCAATAGTCTGTACATTTTGCATATGTATATGTAGTCCTGAGTTTGTTTGTTTCTTTGCCTTGGGGCCTGAATCAGTTGTGATCCATGCTGTCATACATCAGAACTAGTCCCAGTAAAGTGCAGGAAGTCCTGCAGATGTAAATGACATGTGAGCAAGATAAGAAATAACAATGGTATTTTATCAGTCATGCTGCAAGCATGGTGTAGAAACTAGCAAGAAGGAGTAATTACTTCAGCTCTTCTGTTCATGTAGCAGAAAAGGGAGACACATAGTTAAGTGCTTCTGTTGGAGGAGATAGTTGGGAAAGATCTCGCTAGAGATGGATGTGTGCTGAGGGGCTTGGATCTGAATTCAGGTGTGGGCTTTCAGAGATTACAAAATGAGGTGGCATTTGCTTTGGCTGTTCCTCGTCACTTACGGTTGGTTGGTTGGAGGTTTTGACTTCAGCACTGACTTATGTTACAATGGGAGTGACAGAACATTTTGGTTTTCAGTAAGTTCTTTGTGCTGCATCTACACAAAGAATGGAAATAAAGCATCTGTCCTGTTTTCTTTCCATAGGCCTTGACTTGGAAGTTCACCCATTTCAAAGCTGTTTGGGTCCAAGTAGGAGAAAGAGAGAATGAAAAAGAAAGCCTAGGAAAAAACTACACAAACTGCATGAGCAAACCTACTTCTTTCCCGCGGTTAAAACCAAACTAAAAACAAAACAAACCTACTCAGACCTTTCCATTCCTCTTTTACTGTGTATTTTAAAACACAGGGCAGATGAAAGAGGAACTGGACAGTAACCGGATTCCTCATTATCTAACTAGCCCCCGGGCACAGGGACCAGGTTTTACTTTTAGCAGAAGGGTTGGCCTCACTAGTGTCTGCATGCAAGCTCAGGAGTGGCTTGTGAGCACTCCCAGGGAGCTTAGTGTGCATGGCTCCTCGGAGGCATAAGTGAGCATCTGCCAGATCCAGCTTGGACAGAGTGGCAAGAATATAATAAAATACGTGGCTGCAGCCCAGGCATGCTGATAACATAACTGAAAACTGCTGGATTAATGCAGGCCCAGGCAGCAAGCACCAGAGGATCTCCATGTGGTTTGGCTGCAGAGCCAGGCAGCAGTGGGGAGGCTAGGAATGGAGAACCTGAGAGGCAAAAACTGGAAAGGAAGGACAGCGGTTGAGTGCTGGAAGTGAGAAAACTGATCCTATGAGAAAGGTCCCAAAGTCTCCATCACACTGGCATGGATAGCTGATGGCAAACGTGCTTGGGATAATGCAGACACTGATACATTTTTAATGAGGCCTGGCCTTACAAAGTATGCTGCACAACTTACTGACCTAGAGAGAATAGGGATGTCTCTCTAAAACTAATGATTTTGCTTGAATTGGTTTGGGGTTTGGCCTGTTTCTAGAGCTGTATTGACTAGGCTTGCTCCCAGCCAGGTCGAATGAAAACAGCACTGAGATGCTGGAGTGCATACCTTCTTGAACCTTGTGTTGCAGGCTGTCCAGGAGGGGGCAGAAGGTGAGCAACAGTGGAACTTGCTTTGGTTATAACTCTAAACAAAACCTTCCTGCGTGGGCTCTGTGGATGTTGAGCTGCTCCAGAGACAGGGTCCTCAGCTGGTGCTGGTGAGTGTGTGGAGAGACTGGCAGTGGCAGGAGCCAAGGACCAGTGAGGTTCTTCCAACAGGCGCTGCCACTAGGAAAGTGAAGCCTGTCTGCCCATGAGGGTGCCAGGGAATAGCAGCACTGCAGCCTGCAGTCCTGTGTTCTAAAGGGAGCTGAGTCCTGCAGGGAGCCTTGGAGCAAACCCAACTGCTGGAGGGTCAGCTCTCCCGTGTGAGCAGAGCCCTGCTTCCCTGCTCTATACACTGCTGGAGGGGTAAGAGATCCCTCTGGGCAAAGCGTGGGCATGAGCCTGTGTTCCAAGCCAAAGCTTTGTGTCAGTCTCCAGCCCAAGCTGTGTGGTGGTGAGGTGGCCAGACACGGGACAGCCGGTGTGGCTGCTCGCACAGCTTCCCTGGTGACCTGCCTTGGGCTGCCTTCATCTGGGCAGCTCCATGCAGCCCAGGCCCACTGAGCTGACATGGGTGCACAGTGTGAAGGTGCAGAGTGCTTGCCCTCCCCCATCTGTCTCTTGCCCCACTCATGGGCTTTGCACCCCTGCGGCAGGATGGGGAGAGCTGCTGCTTTCACAACCTGTGAGTGTTGTCACTCACATCCAGACATTTCCTGTTATCTAACCTCAGCCTTATCTTCCCCATTCGCAGCTTCCTCTCGAAGGAGTGGCCCCTTCAAAAGTGAGCTGTGTGCTTGGGCTGTGCCCCCACCACGCTTCTCCTGCACAGCCCTGCACGGCCCCATGTCCCTCGCTATGTCCACATTGGGCCAGGCTGGCTCAGCACGGTAGGTGCCAGCTCCCATGGTGGAAGGGGTGGCTGGGGATGGGGGATGATCTGTCCTTCGGGGGTTACCTCCTGTTTCTCCTGCAGAAGGTCCCAAAGGACCATGGAGCTTGGAACACCAAAACCTGTAGGGTGTTTGTCCATAGTCCTGGCGATGCAGAAAGCTGTCCTTGTATCCCAGATCATACCTCGAGATTTGGGAGTACTGAAGCCAGCTCAGGTTTGGAATGCCTCTCCTTGGCATTGGGAGTGTGTCTGCCTGAGCCAGATCTTTTTGGTATGTCCTTTAGGGGAAAAGCAGTGGTGTTGGTCTGGGTGTACTTTGTTAAGGGTAGGATAGGGGATGTGAATGCTGGCAGTCCCAGCCAGGGACTGCTGCCCTCTGGACCGTGATTCATTGATGGGATTAATTATAATTAATAGTGATGTGTTTGAAACCCTAATTGGTACCGGGATGCACGTATGTGCTCCACCTGCTCGCACGCACGCACATGCTGCAGATGAGCTGATGGCGGTAGGGAGATTTTGATCTAAATTAGTCACAGATCAGGTGGCACCAAGAGCAGGGGAAGTTGCGGGATGGAGGAGGGTTTTACCAGGGAGACACAGTGCCCCAGCAGGACACGGTTGTCAGCTCCTTTTCTTGCTGTCCTGATGGCTTCAGGACAGTGGATGAAGGTTTACCACACACCCTTCTTCCCTCCTCTGCGTGTCAGGGGCATGAGCAGCCATGGGGACAGAGTCCAGTGCGCTGCACTCAGGTGAGTGCAGGGCCTGCAGGGGGGCTTGTGGCTGGTGGCCTCCAGTTACAGAGGGTTTATTGGGCCCCTTTGTACGTGCTTTTGGGTGAGCCATGAGGCGCCGGTTGCAGCATTTCTGGCTCATGTCTTTGTGCGCTGTTCCTACAGCCATTGCAGCTCCTGGCGCTGCAGGAAGATCCCCCCAGGAGGGGAGCAGCTCCCTTGGTGCCAGCAGTGTGCCTCTGGAGACTGCATGAAATAGGGACACGTGCGTGGTGTTTCCTCTTGGTGCAGGATGGAGGGAAGGGTAGCATTCGGCTGCTCCTGGGAGCGTTTGTTCAGGCAGGTGAGGGGTGCAAATGACACTGAGGTGCCAGCAGCAGGAAGGGGAAGGACGTCAAGGTATGAGGTATGAGTGTGCGTGGTTTCTTGCTAGAAGCAGGACACATTTCTCTGTGCGGGAGAGTGCTGAATTATGTTTCTCACTTTCTGGAGTAGCTTTGAAGAGGAAGTTGGGACTCACAGAAGAAGACGGAGTAGAAGTTTTCAATGAAGCAGGGCTAGGTAGGGGGATGTCCAGCTTGGGCTGAGCAAGGAGGGCTTTCTTTTGGTTACATGACAAAAGCGTACAGAGGGCTGCAGGGTTGTTGGCATGACAGAGTGGCATGGATGGTGGTGGTGGGAACATGCTGGTTTCATTCTTCCTGCAGTTGCTTGGAGACAGTCCTCACTGCATTACTTTAGGGTCTGCCTCAGTTAGATCCTCTCCAAAGCTGGAACAACTGCAGCCCCTGTCATACAGTTTCCAGGAGCTTTCCTTAGGACATGGAAGCTGCTCAGCACACCTGGAAGCCCAGGCTGAGGTGGCAAGACACCTCCCAGTCACCCTAAAGTGGGAGGGAGAGGGCATCACCTCCTGCCTGGCACCTCCTGGGCAGGGACAAGGGAGAAGCTGTTGCCCTGTGCTGCTGTTGCACAGGTAACAAGGAATAAGTAATTTGTGTGCCACTGATAAGGCTCCCTCTTTGAACATAAGACCTCTTGGAACGTGGAGCATGGCCTCATTGGCAGCAATAGCACCTTTAGCCTGCAGTTGCTCCCTGCAGCAGAGCATGCAGCCACAGAGCAGTTTTGGCACCTGCCACTGAAGAGCAGGAGTTATTCATTAACTGGCTGCACCGTTTGTCCTCTTGCTCTGTTTTCATATTGTTAACTGTCTCATTCAAGTCAGCAGAGGTGCTACAGGGAGCTGTTCTTGGGTATATGGCCTGGCTTGCCCGGGATCAAGCAAGCCCTTTGGGCGGCAGCTCCAGGCTTTGCTGGAGCCTGCCTGATAGATGAGATCAACCTTACTGAGCCAAATATTTCAGTGTTTTCAGGCAAAACTCTCAGCAGTGTCAGCTGAAGGTCTGGGAGCATAGTCTTATAAGACAGCTTAGTCTTATAGGACAGCATACTGTTTCCTGTATTTCCTACATGAAACAGGACAGTATCCAGTGGTAGTCTGCCATGAGCAAAGCCTCCTTTGAGTTTGACTTTGTTATAACAAAGGCTTACAGCTCCTAGGAGCATATCCCAAGGTTCCTGAAGGCCAGGGGTCAGCAGACCCTGTTACCCACAGATCTATGGCTATTCTTGCTTTCAACCCAAGCTGCAATTTGGGTTTCACTAAGTGGAAAAGACAACCTTGATTCCAATTCAATCATACGTAATAGGTGCATGTCCTGAAACAGCTGCAGCCTGCATCTTGGGGTGCTGCTACTCAGGATGTGAAAACCATGCAGCCACATTTGTATGCCTGCTGTTATTAGGTTTAGAGTCAGGCCTGTCCAATAATTTGACTTTTGATTTATTTTCTTCACAAGTTGCAGAGCAGTCTGACAGCCCTGTGAAAATACCTGGGAGATGACACGCAGCTTGGAGGGGAACTTTTGGTGACTTCGATAAGGGATTCACTGAAGAATGCAGGAAGAACTCTTTCTGTTTTCCCCTCAGAGTATGAGTCTTTTATAACACTGAGTTTTTACTTGGAAATACCCACTTCAGCTTGAAACCAGAAGATCAGACAGTGACAAATCCATTCAGATCAGATACTATCATTACAAGGTTGGGTAACAAGCTCCATTCCCATCTGCTGATAGAATTATCTCCGCTGTGTACTGTCCTCTTATCTGTCACTCACAGCAACATTTCAAGTGGCTGGTTTCACCCTCAGAAAGCCACAATGGGGGATTACTTTAAGCTGCAATTGCAGAAGCAATGCTCTTTTCTTCTTCCCTACACCACCACAGCTCCCCTCTCTCTCTCAAGACCAGATATTCCGCTGTTAGAATTCAGCAATGAAGTTGAGGGGTGGCTGGTCACTGATCCCTGCTGAAGAGCCCACTCGGTTTTTCTTTGTGTGGCCTCCCATCGCACTCTGGTATGGCCGAGAGTCTTTTGGGGGATGACAGGTTCATTTTTCTTTTATGACTGTGTTCTCATCAATGTGCAGGGTCTAACTCACTGAAAATCTTTTCCAGGTAGAGAAAGTGCATCCCTGCTTTATTAACATCACCAACAACTATGCAAACCAGTGAGAGCCTGTTAAAAAAGCTTTTACTTTTCATGCTACAGCAGCACTTGACGTGGAAGGAGAGTTATTTGACCAACTGCACTGTCAGACCGACTGGAGACGAAGGACCCAGGCATCTTTATGACTGGCCTGTTGCTAAACCCCACAAATGAGAGTATTTTGGATTAAGAAATGTTAACCCATAGCCTTGCCTACCTTAAAACATTTGCACAAGGATGACAAAATGCTGGGAAGGCCCAGGTCCCTGAAAACAGCTTAGCACCCCTACCGTGCTGCTTCATACTTCGGAGTATCACTAGTGGTGCGAGAGGTTGAGAGGGATAACAGAAATTTGGTCTAACTGTGCTTAAATCAGTATGTCTTTTGCTAGGCTGATCTTAAATCAGCTTGTTAACAGTGTTTGCTAATGCTCACAAAATACACATGCTTCTTTTATCCATTGCAACATACTTTTATCTATCATGGTTGAAATTCACCCTGAATTAGAGGCCAGAACAAAGAACTGTTCACTATCTATGTCTCACTAAAGGCCTAAGGTGGAAGGCAGGGGGAATGTAAGAATTGCAAAGCCTTTGTAGTAACCTGGGCTAGAAAGTGATTTTATCTCTAAAGCTTTTGTTGTTCCCTTGCTGTTAAGCCTTACTTCGCTCTGCCGGTTTCAGAGCAGGTATAAATAGTATGGATTTGACATTAGCATTTTTTAATTTGTGCTGTTAGTTTGATACCTAGAGAGGTATCTTTCATGTAATATTAAAGCAGATCCTGTGATCGTCTTTATAATAGAGTGTCCCAGAAGTTAGGGATAGAAAAGGGTTCATAAATTGCCCACTGTATGATGCTGCTAATACACTTCAGCTGAATTCTACTTGTGTGTCTTTAATGGACTGCCTTCCAAAATATAGCTAACATGTCACTTTTAGGTTTCAACTTTGAGACTAAAACTAGCACAGCTGCTTTCTCACAAACTGGTGCTGCGGGTCATGTGAAATTAAAACGAGGTGACTGGGAAGGAGGCTAAAAGCTTAAAACTGAGCTCTGTTTGGGCCCAGCTGCAGAGAAGAGGAATGGCATTAAAATAGTGTTATGAAGGTGTGGTTTAGGAGCCATAGTTAACTTCTCAGGGAGAGTTTTATGGTATCAGATCAGAAAGAAGTATTTTATCCTTTTAAGCTGAAATTCTGAGTGGTCAACATCTGAGAAGGACACAGAGCACACCAGAACTCAGCCAAATCCTCTCTTAGGTATCTTTTGTTATTTAATATTCTTTAAGTGCATTTCTGCACTAATCCACACTGACATTAAGAGAATAGGCCAACCAATGGCATCTTTTGGTCCTTGTGGAAAACAATAGTGTGTATGTATGCTCACCCTTAAAGTCTGGATTATGCCAGTGTATGGGAGTGGAAAGTTCCACTTACTGCAGAAGAGGCTTTTTGTGCCTGCTGGAAATGCATCAGAAGGGGGGTAGTTTGTCAACAGAAGAAAAAGTTTCACTTCATTCCTGAAGTTCATTGTTTCTCTATGTGGAGTTTAGATGTGATTTAGCATCACAATCCATACAGGGGTTCTGCCTGACAGAGGAGCTTGCTGCTGGCAGGCAGGGATGGGGACTGAAATTTGCAGGCACAGGAGGCTGCTATGGCTGCTTTTCCTTGCAAAACTGAACACACATGGGACTGGGCTTTGACCCAGTGGTGGTGGCTGACCTTGCCTCCAACAGAATCAATAGCGTAGCTGGCACACATGTAGGGGTTCAGAGTTGTGCCTCCTTTGTAGACAGGCTTGAAGAGGTGTCTCTTTAGATTTTATGTGTGCTACAGTAAGAGGTAAACCCCTGAGCCTATTCCTGCCAATAGAAATTCTGTCTTTGGCATACAGGGAGCCACCAACCTGTGTCAGATACAGAGGCTCCTTCCCACCTGCACTGGGATCTGTGTTACAACCGTAATAGTCACGCATCTCGAATTAGCCATTTAGCTGATGTACCTTACAATACAAGGACACTCAGGTGTGTGTGACTGTTTAAATGCAACATTACCACAGGGACCCAAAAAGAAGGGATGAAAAGTGAGAAGCCTGAACAACTTGTTTAAATTTAGGAGGTTAAAAATAGAAGCTGTGAAAAGTCTGTTGAATTATCATGCCCTTATCTCGGGCCAATGCAAAATTGTTCCCCCTCAGTATGTTTTCTGGGTCTTTGTCTAGACTTTGGGTGTCTAGAGAGACATTGGTCTTCATGATGTTGCACCTAAAAGGCATGGCTGTTTGCCATGGGCATTTTGTCAATATTTCAAGCTACCAGTATAGCCACATAGCTAAGGGAGAAGGTTACTCTGGAGCTCTCAGCATTGTTTTCAGCTCCACAGAGCTTCAGCCTTTGCATTAATATCGTGGATGTTTTCCTCAACAGAAGGCAGTGTCTATTTGTGTAGGTCTCTCTCACACAAAGGAAAATGTTAGAGGGGGAAATACAGGAGGGACAATGGTGGTTTTTGCTAACTGGAAAAATTCTCTGAAGTTAACAGCAGTTTCAGCCCTTCTTTTCCCTCTCCATTTCCCAAGGATGGCACCCAGAGAAGACCTCTGCACCACCACCGAGTGCAGTGCAGCACTGCGTGTATTTGACAAGCTGAGTTTGACACTCAGTGTGCAGAGTGTCAGTTTGTCAAATACCCCAAGTGAGGCATTTGCTGAGCAACGCGGCGGCACACCAAGGTGACTGGCTTCAGGTGCCCAGCGAGGTACTGAACAAACCATCCCATTGTTACCGAATGCTTGACTCTGATCCTGAGCTGTCAGGTTTCCCTTCCACCCCAGTTTCGGAAGTGCCCATTGGGATACTCCTTCTAACAGCAAATCTGTACCACCAACAGAAGTGGTGCTGTGCTGTTCCTCCACACTGCGAAGGCAGAGAACTGGGCCCTGGTTCCTTCTTTGCAGCCAAAACTAGTGCTGTTCTCTTCCACAGCATTAACCAGCCAGCTGCTAATTTACAATCCAGCTCATTTAACAAGGATTCTGGCAACTCTAATCACGACATCATGGGTAAGGGCAGGGTTATCCATGATACAGGCTCTTCTATTTGGACATGAAGAAATCGTATTTTATTGGCAATGGGAGTACAAACTAATGAGGCTGCTGGGTAACTTCCTTCCATCCCATTAGCCAGTGAAAAGCATGCTTGCACAATCTGTTTTTAAGTTAGGCCATGCAATCCATCACTTCTCGAAGCATTGCTGTTTGCAGAAGACTCTTTGGTTTTGCATTGTTATTCCTAAACAGCACTTGTAGCAAGATTCCCTATTGGTTTCTTTACTTCTTCTGTTTAGTTAAAGTAATTCCCTCTGGAAGAGCTAATGATTGGTAAACATTTTTAGTACCTGACTTGCAGCAAGTCAGATGTTCAGCTAGAGCTGTCTCAGGGTGGGAGGAATGACAGCACGGGAATGCCCAGCCCAGTTTGACAAATCAAACTCTCTGAAAGCATCCAACATTGAAACCTTGGGAACTAAGAAAACCCCCGAACCCTGCAGACTTGGTTTAGGACAGTGCCCCCGGCTACGTCTGCAAGATTTGAGAATATTGGGAAATTTTAATGTTAAGGTTTTGGGCTTTTTGTTGCAACTATTTCTAACTAAATATTTTGAAGAAGTTGGAGTTTGTACAAAGCTGGGACCAATGGATGTGTATCATTGCCTAAGCAAACTGTGTTCTGCTTTTTGAATAGCTCCTGTCAGTAGGGCTTATTGGGCACTTCTGGACAAACATGGTCTTACTTGGTATGACTCACCCTCCTGTGGTCTTTTTCAGGCACCTACTCGTGACTCACAGACATCACCCTGATCTTTATCATTGAGGTCAGCTTGAAAGGAGAACAAAGTCTGTTATTTCAGGGTTTGTTTTGTCCTGGTGAATCCTTAATGTATCAGGCAACTGTATCAACTCCAGCCCTTTCTGTCATCACAGCCCTCAAGCTTTCAACAGACCTAAACCCTTCTGCACCACAGCCAGCCAAAGTGTTCATTTCTGCTCTTCATCATGTTCTCGTGCATTTGCAGTTTTGCTTTCAGTAGACTTTGTCCCTTTGCTCTTTAGGTGACTCCCCCAGCCCTAGCTCATCCTGGATGGCTGGGGGGAAGGAGAGAAAAGTTAATCCCTTCCTCTTTTATGCAAACAGATACCAGTTATGGTGGGACAACTTTATCTGAGACTTCCCCTCCCTTTCTCACTCTGAGAACAGCAGTTTCAGAAGGGCTCTGAAGGCCGGGGCAAACCTGAAAGTGTAAAAGCCAACCGGTCCCTTTGGTTGCACATCCACTTCAGGTGCTCTGAAGCAGGGGGAGCTGCAAGTCTCATGACATTCTGTTGGCCACTGGAGACAGTGTCATTTTTGGAGGCAGTGTAGTTTCAGAGTGGAAGCTGAGGTTTCCTTTCTGGAAAACTGGCGCCCAGCAGTTGAGTGACCAGAGCAAGGAAAGGAGAAGTTCTCTTGTTTGATGGTGACTCAATACAGCAAAGCCTCAGTGACTTTCAGAAGAAAAATACTCTGTTTCCAATGGCTTTTACAACCAAACATGCCAACCATGTAATAAAACCCCACACACACGCTGCAAGGGGAGAAACAACAACCCTGGTACTGGCAAGAGACTTTTTGTGTTTTCACTCTTCCATTTATAACCAAAGCTGTTTTGCTGCCCAAACTAGAGACCGTGGCAACACGAAGTGCATAGAATCTGCTCCAGCGAGAGCATCTGCTGCCCCTTTCTTAACTCCTATTGCCTTCTTCCTCTGCAGCACTCTGGTCTCCTGAGGAAGCTTCCTGACCTCCTCAGAGCAGATCAGCACTGGGAGGAGTCAGAAGTTGGAAAACTCATGGTGTTACATAGTTAGTGAGGGAGCTGGGAGCTTAAAATTACAATAAATGAACAAAAATGCACGAAACATTAGGATAACTGAAAATGAACAAAGACGGCACTTGGGGGAGAGTGGAGAGAGGAACAGGGAGTGCCGTGTCTTGTGTTTCGGACTTGGATCTGCAGAGGTGAGGATGGGGAAGCTGAGTTTTCAGTTCCCTTCCCACACAGCATCAACCTCGCACCACACTGCCCTGTGCGAGCACAACCACAGCCACACTTTCCCCTGATTTCTTTTGTTCTGCACCCCCCTGATACTGCTGACACCAGGAGCTGCTGCTCCAGCCTGATGTCTCCTAGGCCGGCTTCTGGGAATGCTTGTGCCAGCTACAGCGAGTGAATCACCTCACCCCAGGTGCAAAGCATGGAACACCCTCATGCACATTTGGAATGGTTCCTGCACTGGTTGCCTTTGGTCAGGGCACAGCTCTCCTCTCCAGCTGGGACAGGGGGAGCTGGCCAGTTCGGGCCACCAATATACAAGCTGAGATCAATGCTTAGAGTGGGGCATTGGCATGGTCCCTGCAAAGACATACAGGTCCCCTGGGAAGCACAGCAGCCTGACACTGCAGCACAGCCATCCCTGTGTGCTCCTTACTTTGTTTTAAAGCCTTCATAATACAGACAGAAGGCTTTTCTCACGGATCTTACCTTCATTGTCCTGAAGAAGTGTCACTGTGAGGCTCCTCTTTCTCATGCTTAGGCCATAAAAAACTATGTGACCCTGGTTCTAGGCTTCCAACTTGGAAAGGCATAATCCATGGCAGCAGATCAAAGCTTTGCGGGTCCACGTGCCAAGAAGGAGGGCCTACTTAACCCAGAGCTCATCTGCTTCCCCATCCTCCCCCAGCTGCACTGACTGGCTTAATAGAAGCCAGTAACTCTTCCTACAAATTTTCTTCGCTAAAGCCAAGTGGCATCCCCTCTCCCTGTCCCTGATCTGCTACCAGGCCTGTAGGCAAGCAGGATGCTGTCTGGCAGACAGGAAAGGCAGACCACAGAAGCACCCTGGGAGGCTCTGGAAGGCACTAGTAAGTAACATTGAAAGAATTACACACACAAGAAGCAGCAATAAACAGTTAACATTAGGAACATAAACTCTCATGGCATTATCCTATTATGCACAGTATAGTTCCCATTAGATAGCCTAGCCTTTAGAACATAACTGCCAGTAGTAAGTAGAAAAAGTAGCAATGTGTGAAGCTAAGAGACAGCTAAGGTATGTGTCTAAACAGGCAGGGAGTATGAAGGGATCAAACGCTGACATTAGGGCAGGGCAGGAGACACATTTGTGCAATTGTAAGTAAATAGGAACTGCAAAAAAAACCGAGCCCTGTAGCTGGGGAGCCACCTCAGTCAAACTGTGACCATGGCTGTACCCTGCTGTCTGCAGAATCAGATTAGAATCAAAACACAAATTCACAAGCAACAGAAAAATGATGGCACTGGTGCCAAAACCCCAAGGAAGCCAGAATCCATCTGCAAACCCCCCCCCCCCAAAAAAAAAAAAAAAAAAAAAAAAAAAAAAAAAAAAAAAAAAAAAAAAAAAAAAAAAAAAAAAAAAAAAAAAAAAAAAAAAAAAAAAAAAAAAAAAAAAAAAAAAAAAAAAAAAACAGCAACAAAAAACTCCTTGGAAGCCTTTTGTATTTGTCCTGGGAAAGAAAATACACTGTGCTAATAAAGCACTTTTCAAGGCATTTTAGAAACACTTACAGCACCCCCATAACATAGGCCACTATGAATATCTCTGTTGTAATGAGATTGACTCGTGTCCCACAGAGTGAATCAGTGTCACTCTGTTGTGTCCAGGGTGGTCCCTTGCTCAATCATCATTGAAATGCCTTAAATTTCTCTCTATTTCATCATGCCTCTGGCCCCCACGTTGTAAAAATAAAATGCTAGCGTTTCCTTCAACACAAATTCTGCTGTTCGAGGAAAAACCAGAGGGTGGCAGGTAGGCAGCCCATCGCTTACAGGGCCATTCCCTCTTAGGACATTCCTGGAACATCAGCCCACGCTATGTGATCTGTTTGCCATGCTCTAACAAAAACGACATAAGGACAAAGAGGATGTACAACCAGTATTTGTTGAGCTGTAAAAGCTAGAGGACAACCATTTCCAGTGCAGCCCATGGCTCCTCGCAGTCTGGGATGTACAAACAGGGGAATATGCCCTTGCGAGCACATCTTGCCAGTGTTACTGGCAGTGTTGCACTCAGCTACACCAGGCTAAAGACTTTTGTGTTTCCACTCCTTCAGATCCAGTCTTCCTCACCTTGGACCTTCAGGCTGCTGAGAAATCACTTGCTCTGCAGAACCAGGTAGATAAGCACTTGGTGAAGGGTTTCTGCACCAACGGGCAGGTCTCGTTTGCCAAAGCCCAGGAAGGTTCCCCTGGGTTAAAGGAAGTTAGTGAGCTAGGTTAAAGTGAGACTGGTATATTTGTCAGAGCAGGAGGTAGACAGGAAATGAGTTTCCTTTGGTGAAGTTTACCATTCAATATCTGCAGCCTGCACAACTACTCATATGCAAAAGATGGTACTCTGCTAAATTCTTTCTGTTTCATATTCCAATTCCATTGCATTGATAAGGTTCTCATACTCAGGATTTTTCCTCATGTGGATGCTGTCAAGGCCGTTGTCTTTCACAGTGAAAGTGTCATTGGATGTTCCAGTCTTAGATTTTGTATCTTTCTGTGGGCACTTAACAGGGACTTCCCCATCAGTCTCGGGTCTGGTGCCATCTGCAGTGCTGTGGCTGAAACAACAGGGGAGACATTACTGAGAGGGATGACTACATGGAAGTCATTGATCTACATCTTAGTCCAAGACAGTATCCTCCACGTAATCTGTGGAACAGCAAACTTTATATTCATCTAAAGAGGCTCTGGAAGGCACTAGAAAGTAACATTGAAAGAATTACACACACAAGAAGCAGCAATAAACAGTTAACATTGGGAACAGAAACTCTCATGGCATTATCCTATTACGCACAATATAGTTCCCATTACATAGCCTAGCCTTTAGAACATAACTGCCAGTAGTAAGTAGAAAAAGTA
>NDXB01011393.1:148524-169463 GCA_002631895.1 Agapornis roseicollis | reverse complement strand
TGCTATGTCATGGAATCATAGCAGTCATTCCTCTAATAGAAACTGACAGGACATAAAAGACAGAACTATCAGATGAACACACACAATGACTAGAAATATATTGACAGAGAAAAGACTTAATTTAGCTTTGAGAAACCGTCCCCAAAAATAAAATCCTGTATTAACAAGTGCAAAAAACAAACAAAAAAAGAAACTCCAAACATTAAAACACAGTGTATAAAATGGTGTGAGAAATTAAGTCACCATACAGCCTTTTAGTCAATAAAAAGCTGTGTTCATGTGTCCTTGTTGTTTGGGTAGTGGCCCATTCTTTTCATTTTACCCAAAAGGTCAATCAAGAAGAGATCTGAGGGTAAAGCACTCAGTCCTTGCTATTTTTGACTGAAGTCATTTGGGCCTGTTGTGTTTCTATCATATAAGATGAATCCTTTCTTTTATTCCTCGTTGGTTGAATTATCTTCCAAAGTTGTTATGCCTCCAAAGCCCAGTCCTGTTGAGTTCTGTGCTGCTGAGACTGTAAGTACTGTATGTAAGAGCATTAATACAAGAACACACAGTTTAAGTCTGCTGTTAAACAGTCTTGATGCTGATGAAACTGTGAGTGATGTCCTGTGACACATTGTTGAGCCACTTGTTTTTATAGTTCCTTTGGATTGATGATCTGATAATAGTCCCCATCTGACATCACAGCATTCTGGTTCTGCATTGGTTGGATAGTTTTCATAGAGCCCTGCAGGGTAAATACAAAAAAAAGCAACCATCAGGCTTCAAAAGTGGCAGAAGCTGGTAGCACAAAGGAACAGTCAATAGATTAGTCTAAGCAAAGAAATCCACATCTTTGAGAGAGCCTGGGGACCTCAGAACTCTAGCCATTCCGTATGATTAAAGTTGTTGAAGAGATATGCATTGTCTAACAGGAAGCAGCATCAAAAGATCATTTAACAGAAGTATGACATTGAGCACGGTTGTGTAAAGAATGGCATTAAAAAGTAATTATTGATGTTTGAATTATAAAGATATTTGAATTCTTCCTTTTTAGGAAGTAACAAGTAATCAAACCAGGCATTTCCATAAAACTTGAAAGGATCTTGAAATTATTGCTCAGTCTGTGAGCACATACTAGCAATATTACTGCCCACACAAACATAAGCATTAAATAATAAATAATTGATAAACCTACAATATTGACAATATTGATTGTCAAACAGCTGTACAGGAACAGCTTCAAACAGAACTGTGTAGAGTGTACTTCTTTACCCTACTTCAGCTGAGGTTCTTCAGCTGAAGTTTTCAGCATATCCCAGAGGCGAGAAAAATCTTTCCCTGCCATGCATCAATCAGATAGCTTGATATGTCCAACTATACATCTAGGCCCTCTCTGGCTTTGGAACTTTACTGAGTTACTCAGACTGATCTGATTATGAATTTTTGAACAGTTAGGAATTCCATCATTTCCAAAAGATGCAACTGTCTTTTTGGAAATTGTCAATGCTGTCTGCATTACTATATAGGACAGTAACATAACCAGAGTATTCCATTTGTTTCTGACATATATTCTTTTCTACTATATTACAAGACTTAATTAGGCTGTTTAATTAATAGTCACATTCAAGAATCATAGAATCATAGAACAGTTAGGGTTGGAAAGTACAAATACCTTTTCTTCATTAATCATAGAATAAATTTTGCAATAAATAATTGCTCCATGGTAGTGCTAGGTTTCACTAGACAAGAGCCCTATATATACTGAAATACCAGGATAAAGATTTTGAAAGCAGGCACACAATTGTTATAATTTATAAATTAACTTACTTCTTGGAACAAGAATTACATTTTATGTAAAGTATCACAGCAATGATATTACTTTCAAAAAGCAAAGTCTACAAGTTTAGGCTCAGCATCCTTAGGTCCAAGTATCAGACTGCTTGTATTTTGTGAATAACCCGTAAAAAAAAGCAGCACACCTTTAAATAAGACAAAACTGAACTCTTTTGTTCCTACTTCTATATTATTGATCTGCAACTAAAAAAAAAATTGCATTGGGTATGCTGAGCATGTTAAAATGGATATTAAACCTAAATTAGCACTCATTTACATAGCTGATACAATGGTCTGCTATGTTGTTCAAGTAAAGTTGCATTTATTTTTTGATTCAATCAAGCTTTTAAAGATACAGGAATGACAACAGTTTGTCTGATTTTCTGCAAAGTCACTGGTTTTTTGCACCTATACAGTCAGACACTTAAGGCAGAGCACCAGCACTTGAAAATTATTTATTCTCTATCAGGTCATCACTGAATGTACTTCATGCTTTTTAAGAGATTGTTTTGCATTTTGGAACTTGTAGACGGTTGCTTATTACAAGTATAATAAAGCAGTCTTACTTGTAACATCATATTTTCTGAGACACATCTTTTGGTGTTTGCATGCATAACTGTGTTTTTAAACATGATAACATACAGGAAGTGCCTCCTAAAGCAGGTAATTACATGATCGGTTCTGTGACTGCAGTAGCTCAAAATGTTAGTGGTAATTGAAGAGAAACAGAGAATGATTAATGCTTTGATCCCACTGAGGTTTGTTTAATATTCAGACTATATTTCCTGTCTTTCTTGTTACAGGAAAACCCAGACTTCCCTCAAAATCCAAGCCTATATAGACAAGCTGGCAATCAAAAGGTATTTAAATAGTTCATATGCACTTACTGAATTATAAATAAATTGAAGATAACTCCACATTCAAAGCTGCATTGAACTTGTTCCTTGATGCAAAATTACATTTCTTCTTTATTTCAATTCAGCAATTGGATTTAGGTTTTGAAATTGCAGTTACATATTTAATAAACTATTAACTACAGAACCACTATTAATATGACAGTTGCAGAACGTTTATATAATTCAGTCAGAGCTTTTGCACTGAGATAATAAAACATTATGATTGTGCTTCATCACATAATTCTTTGAAGCCATAATTATCAGTTTTGGCCCCTTGGATCTAATCATTCTACTCAGTCAAAAAGTTACAAACCTGTGACTTACCAGAAACCCTGGAAAGCTGGCTACATCAGCCTTGGAAAAACAAAGAGAAACCCCCCTAGTTTGTTCTTTTATAAAAAACATTTTATATGGATACAGAGTTTGGGGTAAGAAATCAAAAGGGTATCGTCTTTACCCATCAAACCACCAAGGCTTCTTTCTTCCTCTTCTGTCTTTGTAGTTCAGTTTGTAGACATCATTACTCTGTATTACTTAGATGTTCAGAAATTGTATTTTTGAGACTGACTTACCAACTATTACTGGCTCAAAACCTAATTTGCCTCTTCACTTAAACCCTTTCACTTAAAACTCTCTGCTCTGGATCTCCATTTCACAGCTTTTCTCAGCACTCACCTATATTGCACTAGCAAAAATCTTGGTCCACGTGGAGGCTCTTAGATGTTGATCTTTGATAAAGATGTAGAATTTGCCAGGATACTTTATGGTGTCAAACCATTTTCCAGGCAGATATGCTATCACTCATGGAGGTCATGTAAAAGCAATCTCTTTGCTTTTTAACCAGATAGTTTTTTCACATGTAGAGAACATTTTGATGATCAGCACAGCAGTTATATCTGTAGGGAATGCATGTTACTAATGCTGCTGAAAGAATTAGGGCTACTCATTTGACTGAGATCACGTTAATGGAGACATGACTGTGGATAAATCCCATGTATTCTGCTCAGCTGACTCATACTGGAAGAAAAAGGAGTGACAGCATGGGCATCATGTTCACTTTGTGTGGAAACAGCTTTTGGGGGAAATCAGCAAACTGCAAATAAGCTTTATACAAGAATTAAAAACAAAAGACTGTCTATACATGCATTGTCTGCTGATCAGCTAGATCACCAGCTCACTCAGGGACCACTGTGGTTTCTGCTTGAGCACTTTAATTTCGTTTGCACAGGAAGCAGCATGCAAAACAGGTGGTTGCATTTCCACATCTCACCCAAACACGATCGGGATGTGTCATGCTCATAGCTGGATCTGTATCTGTAGCAGTTGGTCTATCTTGGCCTGCTTCTTGATTTCTTTGCTACAGAAAGAGCTATGGAGCCATAGTATTCTGCATCAAAGGAAACTGGTCTGAAAACTGGTCTGGTTGATATATTTGTTGTCATTGATGGGTAAGTATTTTGGAAAGCCACAGAAATAAAACAGATATTATGGTATATTATGGTTCTTCCCCATTTTCTTTCTGTAGAACTCTAAACTCTGGTCCTTTTTAGCATAAATTTCTGATTGAGAGGCATACCAAGCTTCTTGTGTTTGAAGGAAATATCATGAGCTAGAAGAAATCAGATAAGCAGATGTGGTATACCAGAAATTTTGAATACTTCATTTTATTGTGAAGGCCAAAGTAAATAATGTCTGCCAAGACTGATCCATCCAGCAGTGACATCATTGTATCAGTGAATGCAAATACTCTGCATGACATTTCTCCTTCTGAGGAATTATTTCAGAGATTTCAATATTAACATTTTCTAACTACAGAAGGCAAAAGAACACATTAGGTACTATATGATTAGATTTCACTGCTTGCTTACATCTGATCTGGAAGACAGCACTCTTCAGTCTTATCCAGATGGTCCTCTCAACTTCTAAGTGACACATTATGATGCTGCTGTTTAGGCATGTATTTTATACCCTTCATATTATAAAAAGTAATAAAATGAAATACAGAAGAAGGTTTAAGGAGAAATAAATTATTCTTTAGTCAAGCAGATTATTCTTAAACTAGTGAATAAGGCTGTTCAGCTCTTTTGAAAAGGCTAATTTACATTTCAGACTCTGCTCCAATTGTTGAAGGAGATCTGGATTGCTGTAGGTTGTTTGGTTGTTTATTTTTTTTTAACACTGTATTTTTGTTATTTCAGACAGTTATCCCTGGAACATTTTCCTGTCTGTATGTGCCCACATTTAAGAAAAATACATTATGTTTCCTCACCATGAATGGATTTTTTCCCCCTGAAATATGTAGAGGACCAAATTCCTTCTGCAGTTGTAAATCAGTATTATTACTATAAAACTGACTGATCTGCTGCAAGTCAGAAAAATAAATGAGTAGCTGACTCTCAAGGCTATATAATGAACCTTTATAGATCTGCAGAGATACAGGATAAGGGTGAGATAACTTGATGCTTGCAAGCATTTGGCTTTCCCTACCCACACCCCTTCCAGTTTTGCTTCTATTATGTGCAATCTTCTATCAAAAAGATTTACTACTGTGAAAGGAGTCATACATATATAAGTACTGTATTATCATAGAAAGTTCAGGGATATCAATAGGTTAATTGTCTGTGTTGTTTTTATAGAAGACATTTGCAGCTAATAAACTTACTGTGATATAGGACCTTATTCATGGGAAAGCCCCAAAATTCAAGACTAGAAAAGCACTAAACTCGAAAAGATGAGCTATTAGATTGACAGATTCTGCTTGTAAAGCCATGTCAAATTTTCCTTGCAGGCAGATCCATAGTAACGATTTAAACCATGCTTGTCAAACATAAATGGGATTTGTCCTGCTGTCTGTGTTAACTTAGTATTTTGATATTTTAGGACCTACTAAGAAATGTAGGCGGGAGGCAAATGACACATAATTATGAGTTATTTCTAGAGTAAGAATTTGGACCAAGTATATACTTTTTTGTCTGAATTTGCCAGAACATAAAGCGAATAGCATTCAGAGATTTTCTTTTCTTGAATTGTTCTGCAAATAAAAGATAGATTGCACAGCATTCCATATATCACATTTTCTCAAGGAAATTGCTTTTCAAATTGCACTAGAATCAGGGCATCTGTTTTGAAAGAGACACTCTATAGCTAAACGTGCTAGTGAAACCTAGTCACATATCTGCCTCTTGTGAGGAAGCTGTAGTTTAAAGAATTGTTCCCAATACTTTTGTTGAGCTTTGCTAAAAAACAAACTCCTCCTACAGGTTGTTGAGAATTCTCTATAATAATTTTCACTATGCCCTTAGAAACATTAGGGTTTGCTAGAAGCATGACTGACAGTTTTATTTCTGGAGAATATTCTTTACTCTGAAGGAGGAGTTTCTGAGGAAGTGTTACTTTGCATGGATCACATAAGCATATGTTACTGATATTTGCCAAAAAATGATGCATGGGAGAATATTTACATTATGCATTCCAAGCCACCGAGACTTTAATCAGAACACATGAAATTAGGACCCTAAATTAGTATGAACTTAAGGGAAACATGAGTGAGCCAAAGCACCTGAATCACCTGCCTGCTCATCTCCTCTGCCACTTTGCTTTCTCCTTCCACAATGAAAAGTATCAGAAGCCTGTTCAGCACAGGAGAGGAGACAAATTTGATTTTCCTCCTGGTGGCAGAAGACTCATTCTGTCGACACTGCTTTTAGGAAGTACCAGAGTGCTGTGCTGGGCTTGGAACAAGCTAATGCAACACATCTCTGCCTTATTGCTGCTCACTACATTTCCTTCACAGAGGAACTTAGGTGCTCTATTAAATTCCACGACAAAAAGAGTAAAGAGTGTGAGCATGTGGCTGGAATTTTCTGCCTGATACTTACTGCTGGGTGATGGCCCTGTTGTGCCAGAAAGCACAAGAGGCCATCAATCTTGGTCAATACAAAGAAAGACCTTAGCAACACAGCTAGCTTTAATTCAGAATTCCAAAGTGGTCCAGAATTGGCACATGGACAGCAGTTTTGGGATTGTTCTCTCAGTAGCCAGAATAGGCTATGTCTGTATTAACAAGTAGCCTGGGGCAAGAGAAGATATGTAGGATGAAACATCTGGTGCTGAGTATCTTGTGTCAACTCTAAATGCGTTTTAAGGGTTTTTAACTCACTCTAGCTCTAGTCTAATTCTGTAGATCAAAATGCACATTAGCATTTGGGACATGCTAGGTATGTTCCAGTAGCACATCTCCTGGTTTCGTTTAATTCAAAGGAACCCAATTCATATCCTCCAAGACCTCTCCCCAGTGAGTATGAACTTTCAAAAGTGCAATCCTAAACTAGGTCACTAATGTGAATGCAATTGCAGTGTTGGTGTTGATGTCATATCCTGGAAGGGCCATGTGTGGGGAGAGGTCTTCTCTTTGGGTATCTCTGCTGCTCATTTGGTGGAAACTGAGCTCTCATGCTTTTTGGGTTTAGCAAACTGCAGGCCTAAATGGATAGTTTGGTTGCGAAGAAAGCATTTATGCCTCCTGTATCCTGTCTCTGTCTCCACTGGGAGATGGCAACAAGCCAAACAGAAACAGTTCATGGGCTGGACCAGTCACCAAGCCAGCTGCTGGACCACATTACTTTGGAAGGCAAGGGAAAAGCAGGAGTTGTGAATTATTACCAGTTTCTTTCTAGTGGTTTGTACATAGAGTCATATATCTTTCATCTCTCTTTTCACACTCAATGAGCATGTGTGAAAGAAATCTTCCACTTGTTTCATTCTCACTGGGGGAAAAGAGGAAAAGATGACTACATCTACAAGGAAAACAATCTCTATGTTATGATGCTATTTTCACAATTAAACACTTTTTCACAATTAAAAACTTTGACCTAGAACTTTGCATGGGACTCATTCATTGCAATCTGACGTGTGGGTATTATTATCTCACTTAAATAAGACTCTGTTTTGAATGGGTAATTCTAGACATCTGAGCTGCAGAAAGAAAAATTAGATGAAATTCAACTTCTATGGATATAAACTCCAATGGTCTAANGTGTGGGTATTATTATCTCACTTAAATAAGACTCTGTTTTGAATGGGTAATTCTAGACATCTGAGCTGCAGAAAGAAAAATTAGATGAAATTCAACTTCTATGGATATAAACTCCAATGGTCTAAATTGAAAGCAACCATTCAATTTTAACAAATATGAAAAATAGCAATTTCCATAACACTCTCTGATGGAAAGACCAACATTTTCTTTTCTATTCCTAGAAGAAAGGGGGGAGAGTGGAACCCAAATTCTTTCTAGCTAACTGCATGTGTTCGTAATCAGAACCGAACTGTCATTCTGATTGTTTTGATTAATCACTGAAGTCCTTTCTTTTGTAATGCAGTTGACCCACATCCTTGCATGCATTTCTACACAAGATAAGTTCCCATGATCCACAACTAGGTTTGCATTCCCTCTTCTTTTCCCACTATCTACTTTTGTTGCAGGTAATCAAGTAAGACATTCTCAGGCTAGAATATGTCTTCTTATACCAGTCCTCAAGAATTTCCAAGAAGTCTTTATTGATCCATAGTATAAACTACTTTTTTAATGTTGTCAAAGAAATCAACTGAAAAAAAAATTCTTGGCTAAAATTAGACAGTCCCATGCTGTATTCTCATCATGTGAGCCTTCCGAGAAAGGTTCTTGTTATTATTTCTTTTTGTTCTTATTCCTTTTTACAATCTCCAGTATTTTTTTTTTTTTTGCTTTTTTTTTTACAGCATCCAACCTTGAGAAAATTCTGCTTTGAAAGCAAAAACCCCAAGTCTGTGGGTTCTCTGCCCACTGATGCNTTTTTTTTTTCTTTTTGTTTTTTTTCCTTTTTACAATTTCCAGTTTTTTTTTTTTTTTTTGCTTTTTTTTTTACAGCATCCAACCTTGAGAAAATTCTGCTTTGAAAGCAAAAACCCCAAGTCTGTGGGTTCTCTGCCCACTGATGCCACGATGCACCTGCCTACTGCTGTGGTGGAAGAGGGCTGGCAATGGAAAGCAATGGCTTGGTACTGCTGCAGCAGCTCCTAGTGCCACTAGTGACATGGAGTCACACCAATCTCTTACTCAGCAGCATCTGAAAAATGACATGTAATGTTCACACATCCTGCACTCTGTGCTGTAGTCAACATCAAATAAAACCATTTATCACCAGTATCCTTTTTTCTATTGCCTTCCACAGTATATTGAAATGTTTTATAGAAGTCAATCTTCTGTCTTTCCATTAGCCTCATTCTCTACTGGACCTTAGAGGAAATAGTCTGTTACCATGGAAAGGAGGAAGGAAAGCCCTTATTATAAAATTGTTGCTTCTCAAACATTATTAAAGAAAATCAGAACCCACAAATTCTTGATGTTTTTCAGGTAAGTGATCCTGTTTATTTTCTCCAGAAACTATTTTCTAATTAATAGTTTTTCTTAGCTAGCCAGATAGTCTTTCATTAGTTTCATGGAGGAAAGGAACTTTGCACCAACATAACCCAGTTCAGTTCCTGCTGGGTTTCTCTGAAAATGTAAGTGAAAATTTCAAAAAAGGACCTGTTGCTTTTCTCTCCATGGGATGCCATCAGAGTCAGGAGCAGCAAGGATGTTCAAGAGTAATTTCAATGAGTGACAGCCTGTGCCAAAATGCTGTTCATGAGGAATTCCTGAATATAAAGTTTGCTCCTGCTTTGTTTCCTGCAGCAGAGCTCAATGATGACCAGCTTCACAGTGAAGTTAAATCATTTGGAGACAGCAGATGACCAGCTATAAGACTTAAATATCAAATAGATACATCTTTGATCTGACTCTTCTGGGTTTTGCCAATGGATTTCACAAATGACAGGAAGAGTAGAAATCCCAGAACATGTCTGCCAAACAGCTCACAGAGAGAGCAGCAGAAGAGGTTCCTCAAGACAAGGGCGACCTGCTTTCAGTTGCTTTTCTGCAAAAGGAATTCAAATTAACTGTCAAGCCACAAGCTATGTTGAGGTATTTTTTCTGCTGTTGAACTCACTGTACTGTTTTCACTAAGCTGCAGAGAAATTTAATTCTTAGTCTCACAGCAGCTATTTGTCTAATACCTTGCTTAGCAGAAGGAAGTCCTCCTATAGAGAGCTGCAGAGGTTGACCATGGGCCTATTTTCTGGACAAAGTTTGAATTGCAGCCTTGTACTTAGCATCATCTCTTGCTCACAACTGCCTAGCTTCAGCATGCTGACTCCTATGGGCCCGTGAACCCAAGCTCTGCTCTGCTGATGCTGAGGGTCTTGACTTCAGAGGGCAAAAAGTTCAACCAAATATTAGTGGACTGCTGAGATGAGATTGAGGTTTCCCTGATTTTAAGTGTCTGCAATAAGGCTTTGGTTACTAATAGCAGATACAGCAAACAAGAGAGCAGCCAGCACTGTTAGCAGAGCATAGAGAGCTAGCCAGCTCACCAGGTGCAGATGCCTACTTAGATTGAATTAAATAGCTCTGCCGACTACACCAGATCTTCAGTGACTCTAGTGAGAACTTAATCACAGAGTTTATGCATGGATGCCCATGCTACTAATACCTGCATTAAAATAAGTTTAATCCTTTGTTAAATCTGCTTTTCATCCTAAACTGAGATATTAACTAAGTAATCTTTGCAAGGTCATGTATTTTGTGTGTCTTAGGAATGAAATTGGACTTTGAGATAAAATAGGAAAAATGAAGATGTGGATATGTATTTCCTAAGAGATTTTCTGAAATAATTACAAATATGGTTTTGTTTATTGTTTGTTTATTCTTTGTCATTGTGTATGTATATGTATACATATACGTATATTCATGCACCCCCTCCCATATATATTGTATACATGTTGTAAATAAAAATGTCTTAAGCTTCTCACTTCAGCTTTTATTGTTCTATTTTAAACTGGAAAATATCACTCATTTGCTTATGGTGTATGCACATTGGAAGGCATACTTATGAAATGCACCGAAGTGCTAAGTATATTATGTTATTGATGACTACGAAATTTTAACTCAGGTTACAATTCATTATATTGTCTTTTGCATATGGATGAATATTGTTCAATTGTGTGCAAAAGACTACCAGAACCTCCCTAAATCCAAACACAGTTATAAGGTGAAGTGAGTTGCCACAAACATTATGCCTGATTCTGAGATATTATAGAACATTTATGGGGTTTTATATTTTACTCTGCTTTTAAGTAGCTTACCATGGGCAACTGATTTTGTACCAAGGTTTACAGTGCACCCTAATTTAATGTTGAGGAAGTCTAATTTCAGATATTTGGATCAGGCTATCAAAAGATCGAAGTGTTGAAGTGCCTTTTCACTGATTCAGTGGGAATAAGTTGCCTAAATATCGTCAAGATTCTCAGGTGATACTCTAGACACCGGGAAGCTGCAGATGGCATTGATATAAGCTGAAGTTTTGTGAGGATGTCTCCCAGCCAGTCCTGAAAAAAGCCTACTATGTCCTCCCTGGTTGGATCATTCTGAGATAGTGTTTGAGCAGAATGGAATGTAAAATGAACCAAACCATTTTATAAATGTGTAGACGTGTATTGGCAGTACATTTAAAAATTAAAACACTCACAGAATGTAAAAAGACTCAAGAAGAGACCAAAAGATCAGCTCTTTACAGGTGAAGAACTAATTCTTAAAATTCTTCACTAGTGACAGACCTTTTCCTTAGACACTTACTTTCAAAGAGCTGCACAGTTTTGATTGCTACACCTCAGAATCTTTGCTTATTTAACTTAAGAAGGCAGATGAACAAAAGTGAATATACTAAAAACTGGACTCGCTTTTTTCTTTTTTTCTGAATATTGCATGACACAGAGCTTCTTTACTCCGAGCACAGGAGGATATGGAGCAATAAAACTCTTCCGCCAAATTATTAAGCATAAAAAACCCCAAACCAGAACCAATTTATTCTAGTAATTTTGTTTTGTAAAGTTAATGACTATGGCAAACTGTAGCATAAATGTGCATTACTAAATCTGAGCTCAAATCCTAGCACCTCTGATAGGTGAGGTGTGCTCACCTGTATCTGCGACAGGGAATACCTTCAGTTTCTCATAGTTAGTGCTAACGGAAGACACATTATCCACACTCTCCTGTACATATAGACTTATGAAAATAAGGCAAATTAGCTTTTCTATACTATACCTGTACAGATGAAACTTGATAGTCCTCCATAGATGACATCATCGTTGTCTGGTAATATAAAGGGACACCTCGTCTGAACCTCCAAACAGTATTGCTTGCAAGGAATTCTGTTGCTGCAGTGAAACTGTGTGACTTCAAAATACTGGGAACAGAGCCAGGCTTTGTAGACAGTCTGGAAAAAGAGAAGAACCAGAGGTATAGATGGATGACAAAAGCACTATCATTATTAGAACATACTGTGCTGTACACCTACATCAATGCTCCTTCTAAGTAAATTTTGAGAGAATATCACCTGAGTAAAACATACTTTTAACTTTTGACTCTTCTCACTTCAGAAATGAAAATTTCAGCTAAGTCATTCAAAAGAAGTAGTCAAGACTAAGTTTATGCTTTATTTTATATTTGTTTGTAAACAAGTATGTCTCTTAGATGCACTATTTTACTAGACACATGAACACATGCCACACACCCTCCCACTCCCTGTATCATATAAAAACTGAGATCCTAACCTCATTTGAAGCAGGTCTGAGAAAAAATTCTGAAAGTGCAAGTAAGAGCTTAAAACTGGGCTCAGGCCAGCTCTGCTCTTTATATCATCTAGAGCTAAGCTATCAGGTTGCAATAGATGGTGCTGCTTCCCTTCAAATAAAACCTTATCCAGTCCTCAGCACAAACACATTTCCTGATCACCAACAGCTGTAGACTAGGGAAAAAGCCTGCAACAGTGAGGACCGCTGTCTACATTTGGAAACTAAAAGGTACACATTAAAGATGCTGTCATCTGATGCTGTGTAGCCATGTCTGCGGGATCTGTGATTATTACAATGATTACTATCATTTAAACAGAAAAGCAAAATAAATATGTAAATTTAAGTTTCTTTTGCTTATTTTCTTCTGATCAGTGGTCTCTGTCATAAGGATTAAACTAGCCTTTCAGACACAGAAAAGTTTCACATGTGATCATACAAAAATAGATTTCACACTAGGCTACAAAGGTGATGAAAAATCTTTCAGGCTGACTACAGAGAGGGTTTTGTTTGTTTCCCATTTTTTTCCCACTTATCTGTTTTGAAGTACATTATTTACCAGCAAGATACTTGCTATCTAGGTTGCTATACAAGAAAAATTTCCTTTTTTTTATTCATTTAGAATATCTGAAAATCTTAGTATCTAACTTTCCTTTATCACAGGCTGAAAAGCAATACAGTCAACTGATTATTTGCCTTCTTCCTAGACCTGTTTTCAATAAAAAAGAGAACAGATTGCATTTTTTTAAGCACTGAAACTCCAAAACCTGATACCTGAAAAGAGCAATCTAGCTGAGAGTTTGGTTTCATTTCAGCATGTTTCATCTAATCAGTTATAATTTTATTCACATAAATAGCAGCTTAAATTGTATAATTAATTTAAATGTATTAGTCCCAGAATCACAAAACTTTTATCTTGCCTTGCTTGCAATGGTGACAGATATGGTTAGGGTTGCCAGGTGATGAAGCGAAGCCTTTATCACTAATCTATGTTTTGTGAGTATATAATAGCTTTTGCTTACTGCATTCTGTAGAACATGATTTTCTTTTTTTTAATTACAAATTCAATTTTAGTTGCTTACAAAGCTTTCTTATCCACAATAAATGATTAATGAGAAGGAAGACTAGGCAATGTGTGTACTTTTTGCTTTTGAATAAACTTCTAAAGAGCAAATGGTTTTCCCAGTGTTGACTAGATCTCCCACTACACTTTTAATGCTTCAGCTCCTATATTGACAATTGCAACAATAAAAGAAATAAAGTAATTGTTTTTCTATTTTGTTAGTGAGCGTAGTCTATTGGTCTGGCACAAACGTTGTGCCTGGTAACAGATATTCACAGGTGTTCCTTCCTGATCACTAGTGCTGTGCACCTGTTTAGTATGAACACACCTGCTTAATATGAACATATTTTCATAGACTGGATCTAAGAGTAGTAAGGTGGTTTATGAATATATTTGAAAATGTACATCAGTTATAGGAAGTGTATTGAACAGCAACCATGCCTGTAATAAAGAAATGAGCAAACCCATGTATTTCTGTAAGCAAGACAGAAAATAAATGTTTATTGAAAAGCAGAAGTAAACAATGCAATCATAGGTTTAATTTCAGTATGTTTTCTTCTGTGAACATTTTTATGTATCCAGTCTCAGTTTGTACACATCATCTTCATGAGTTTTGAGCTTTGGCTGAAAACTGCATTTGAACTCATGAGTATACCTGCTCATGAAATCTGTTTATCTGCTTCTACTCTGTAGATGTGTAGATGTGCTACCCAATAGGAAGTACAGAAGCGTAAGAACTGATCTCATATTTGTGTATACCACTAACTGCTCAGCAGCCTTTCCATGAGACCCATATCTGACCCAACTGAGTAAGTAGATTCAGAGCAGGTTTATTTTATTTCAGAGATAGTGAAAGGTGACTTCTTTAGTTTAAATATTAGAATTTGGAATTTGGAAACGAAATGTATTGAAATTTCTATGAAAATTTCTTAATAGGAAAGTAGATATTATGGCTTTCTTATACCCCAGAAAATAGAAAGTTTGGTGTGGAATTCTTCTATATCTCCTAGCAAATTCCAAAAACTGATTTCCAGAATCTTAAAACATGCACTTTACAACAAAGACTGAAACTGTAGATGAAAATATATATAGGCTTGTATTTTCAGTACAATTTCTGCTACATATTATGGTCTTTTGTACGTGTTCATAGAAACGTAAAATCATAGAATAGTTTGGGTTGGAAGGGACCTTAAAGATCACCTAGTTCCAATTCCTTGATGTGGGAAGGAACCTCTTCCAGGTTGGTTAAAACCCCATCCAAAAATGGCCTTGAACACTGCCAGGGGTGGGGCAGACAACTTGTCTGGGCAACCTGTGTCAGTGTCTCATCACCTTCACAGTAAAGAATTTGTTCCTTATATCTACACCTACTCTTTCTTAGATTAAAGCCACTACCTTCTCCCATTACTACTTGCTCTTATAAAAAGCCCCTTCCCAGTCTTCTTGTAGGTCACATTTAGATACTAGAAGGCTGCTTTAAGGTCTCCCTGGAGTATTCTCTTCTCCAAGCTGAACAACCCAACTCTCTCAGCCTGTCATCATAGGAGAGGTGCTCCAGCCCCTTGATCATCTTTGTATCTCTTATCTACTGCATGCATACAATGCAGAAAAATAATTAAAATGGTCTTCTGTTTTCAGCTGGTTTGGGAGATGACAAACCTTTGAAAAATCACAGTTGCTAATAGAATTCTGACAGACTGATCTCAAAGAATGTCAAAACATGTTTTTCTTTTGGTTTTGGTTTTACACTTTTTTGACAATGGAAAAAAAAAACCAGATAAATTGTATTATTGATGCATTATGGCAACCACATACAATAAATACCTGTATATATCTAAATATTTCATCTTTTTATCATCAACAGAACTTTAGGCATTTTATATTTGAAATAGATATGGTCCCGGCTATTAGATAAGACACTATGTTGGAAAGATATTATTATATAAGAATAAGCACATCTTTCATGTACAGAAGCATATCTACAAAGTCTCAGGAGGGTTTAGTGGCAATTTTGCTCACCTAAATAAATTAAAAATACACTACTTTGTTCCTGTAGGGAAACAAAAATACCCTAAAACAAACCATTGTTGAAAATGTGCACCAACCAATGCTGGTTTCCTATATCTGTATTCACATGCATGACTGCCTTCCAGAATGATCATGTTAAAAATCTTGGTATTTGTAAATGATTAATAATATAATGACAAAGTATATTATTAATTTGGCAGATGGATTCATTCTTTGGCATTCATTTCATTCCTACAAGTTTCAAGTCAATGTCTGGAAGCAGAAAAAATACTTTATGACTTTAGTGGCTAAGCACCCAACATGAATAACCAGATTCAGCAGTTTAAGGACTCTGAATTAACACTTCATAAACAAATCATACACTAAACTGCATTTGCCTGTCAAATCCTACAGATAATAATGGATTCAGAGTTAAAGGGAAGAAAGGAAGGTTGTGTATGGAGAATTTTGAGAAAATAAAAGAACACAGTGTGTTCTTTTCTCTCAGGACATTAGGAAGAACACCTATTTTTGTCTCTTTGTGGGGAATAACAGTCCAGATATTGTCGCTTTTTAGGGTATTCTGTGTCTCATACCACACATGAGGTTAGGCAGTGTCTCAGAGTTATCCTTTCTGGTCTTGAAAGGAAATCAGACAGAAGCATTAGGCAATATGGTTACATTATTTGCCTAGATAGGGGCCGGTGGCTGCTGTCAGAAATGTGTACAGTATCACCAGGTAGAACAGTATGCGACCACATCCCTGGTCATTACCCTAGATGACTTGTAACTGGCTGTACAAGTGCATAAAACTAATTTTAATTGTATGACCAGGATTTACTAAGGCTGCAAAAATGATGGGAAGATAAAATTGTATTTACTATGCATAGAAGCCCACAGTCTTTTTCCCTCCCTCTCTTATTCTCACTCACTCATACAAGCACAATATATGATTCTAAATAACTAGATTTCTGTAAAGACAGATCAAGTATGTAGCCTGAATCACACGAGTCACCCCTCCCCTCCCCCCCTCCCCCCCAAAAAAAACCNAGATTTCTGTAAAGACAGATCAAGTATGTAGCCTGAATCACACGAGTCACCCCTCCCCTCCCCCCTCCCCCCCCCGAATAAAAACTTGATGTTACTGGCTGACTTGTCAAAATAATAACACAAAAGGAAACCTAGAAATCATCAGATACTGTGTAGATGTGGAGGATGGTGAGAGGGAAAATAAGTAGGAAGGAAGAAGTCACAACAGAAGCTCTCTTGCAAAATGGTATGTCTTCTGAAACAAAAGAAATTTTAACTCTTTGCACAGATACTTGAAAAGCATATGCATTCCTCAGCATGAAGTCTTCAAACAGAGAACAACTTAATAATTTAACCTACCAGTTGAAACAGCAGAGGCCCCTCATGAACTTCAGAGGCATTCTTTCATTGACATTTTCAGTCATCCAGGAAATTGTAACTTACTGGGATAAAGGAATTAACAATATTGCCTTGATAGTCTGATATCATTCCAGCTCAACTACTCCTAAAGCTTGTGAGTATCTTCAGCTAAATTCTGCAGTCTTTATGTATACTGAGAAGTACTTAAGACTATGACTAATTAATCAATAGATTCTCCAAGAATATTCATGGAATAACATTATATAAGCTGAGCTTATTGAGCAGAAGTGAAAACAGAAATGTTCGTTAAAAAGCATTCATTAAAAAAAAACCCTCAAACATCTGGGTTGCAGAATAGTGTTGTGGCCTTAAAGTTTTGCCCTGTTCTAAACTAGTGGTCCCCAACCCATGCTATTTCTTTGACAACAGTGAATAAGCTGTGTATGGAGAGCAAAATCTCCTGTCAGACTGTGTAACATATAATTTTCTGTAAGCAAAAGTAACCTTAAAGATTCTAGTGTGCAGCACACTGTCTATATGCAGCAGGTGATTTCTAATCTCTGCCTGATTCATAGAGTTAGAATGTATGAACTATTTGAAGGCATTACATGTGCATTTATAGTTAGAGCATATTTTTTAAATCCATGGTTTGGCTTCTTTTTGAGTTTGGGTGAATTGTTGTCTCTGGTATTCTATGACATTATCACAATCATAATGGTGTTTCTTCTAAGGTTTCCGTCACATTTTTAAAGCATCTACTTCAGTAAACTTCTTTTAGTTCATTTTAGTGTCCCATAACCTTAAAGGGCAAGTTCACCGGGAGTAAGGGAATTAAAAATAGTATTGTTCTTTTCATGATGTGAGATGCTGTCAATAATAGAGTTGGAGAAGAGCTACTGGCAAAGCCTGGAAAACCTTCTCAGCCTTCACTTACCCAAATAAATATATCTTCTCATTCATTCAAAACTGCGCTTGAACATTGCCTGAATATATCAGACAATATAGATAGAAAATTAGGGGACAAGGTCTTGTAATTATGAGTTTCATGCCAGCAATGAGGGACCTCAGAAGAGCGTGCCTATTTTTTCCTGTGATAAAGCTTTTGCTGGAAAATTCAGTCTAAATTTTATGCATACTGTACAGCAGAGAAGTAATAGCTACCGTCTGTGCAGTGCAACGTCTAAAAGGCTTTTTATATTTGGATCACCAGGGTATTATGAGTTGGTTTGAGTGACAGTGTGTCTTCTTTAGGAAACACTTGGGTCAATCTCAGTGTGCATCAGGCCCTTCAATATCATGCTGTACAAGCAAAGATGTCTTTTAGATAGCTTACAAGTGTATTTTATATAGACTACAAAACCAAAATATAGATGGCTAACTGGTACAAGACCTGATTAAGTCTGACAAGGGTAGTGTTACAAATGTGAAATCCCCCAGGAACTTTGTCAGTTTTGAGCAGTAAAGGCTGTCTGACTTGAGGAAAACTGCCTTTTCAATGTGTACTAACAGAATAAAAGCCAGTTCTTACAGGAAGCCTTCTGCCCATGAGAGCTGTGGGACTTCTGGTGGCATTTGTCTTCTACTGGCCTTCATTACCAGCCTCATTCAGAGACTGTTAACAGCCTCAGGATAGGGCTGACTAAGCATATAAATAGCAACTGGATAGGAGGGATCAATCCTCCCTAAGGTGTCTTTGTCAATGAGAGTCAGTGGCACAATTAGGTGATAAAATTCTTCATTATATGCAGTAGAAAATATGTAATAAGTGGCTTTGATGTATGTGGGTTGCTGAAAATAAGATATTTCACAGGAACAGGTTTTCAATAAACAGATGTTGGGATTTTTTAAGTTATTAATTTGATTTCAACACTATCAAAATAAAATAATTTTGACTGAGGGAATATTTCTCAATAAGGTTCAAGCACTTCTTTCCAAATAAGATATTTTCATTTTATTTATACAGCCAAACTCTGCTCAAACTATTCACTTAAATACACATCACACTTTTGTATTTCATTACATTAATATTGACTCAAAGCTGTTCTTTTTAGGAAAGCTGCTTTGTACATGCACAGACCCCCTGTCACTATTTTTTTTTTTGTCTGGGGAATTCTAATTTTGGTTTTGAGCTATTCTGTTTAATTTGATCCCAAATGAATACAGAGTAACAATTTCAGCTTTCTGTAGAACAGATGTTATATTTTCCAGTTACTCCATTCTCTGTGCAATTTTTAAATTCTTTGTGTTAAAAGATTGCATTAGGAAATGAGAATGTCTGGTTCACATTATGGAAACTTATGCCTGAAATTTACAGTAATTTTGGAACAAACACATCTGTCTGATGGTTACTGCAACCTTTGGTTTTATTTATATTTTATTATAATTAATATTTTCTGTATTGCACGTATCTGCATGGATGGAATATCATACGATAAATATTTCAATATTTATCCAGAAGATGTGGATGACAGTGAATGCAAAACATTGTATTAAGACACAAAAGCTTTTAGTGTTTCCTAAATGATGGTAAATTAAATAGATAAACCTGTTTCTTTCCTGATTTTACTCATTAAATAAATAATTCCATTTGAAAGACACATATGCTACATTATTTGAAGATGGATAAAAGGTAAACCAAGGTTGAAATTTATTTGCCAGAACATTGTTGATTTTAGTTTCAGCTAATATACTACATAACAAGATTTCTTTTAACCAAATACAAATGAGAGCAACGACAAGCTGCTCTGCTCACATCTTTGTTTATATTGGAAATGACAACCAGAAAGATGCAAATAAACCAGCTCCTGATACAAATATGTGTCTTTGATTATGGAGAAATTACTGCAGAGGAGATTGCATCAATGTTTCACTGTCACTTTGGTAATCTCACAGAGATCAGATAAAGAGAAGAACTATAATATTCCTATCTGCCAAAATAAATTACGCTCCTGCAAGAACAGATGTAAAAAAAAAACCCACCCAAATCCACCCGTGTTATCTTTCTGGTGATTAGCCATCCAATCAACTGGGGTCATCATAATGATTAACTTTCCTGTTGTTCTATAATACCCTAAAACCTGAACTCATCATCTGTATCAGAATTCAGTCTTAGCTCTTAATATTGCAAAGAAACTTCTAAAGAACATAAACATCCCTTTGGGTGAGCTTAAAGGAAATTGAAGATTAAATAACTCATTATAGAAAGAACTAGTCTGGTGAAATGTAAAAAGGAGGCATTAACTAGCCTTTGATTTTGTGAGCTTAATAGTACTCCATCTAATCAGATACCATATTAAAAATGTTCAAATTATTAAAATAAACCAAATTAATAATCTTTAAAATGTCTGATGAGTTTCCCTGGAAGATCTTAGGACAAGTGACTTCAAGTCACTTTGCAATGAGCAGGGGCCTGTTTTAAACTTTTAGTTTGTTCTAAAAATACATCTGAATTCATTAACCAAACAACCTGTCAAGGCTGGAAAGTCTTTGTGTTCAACTGTGCTTTCAATCAATTTTAAAGTGGTGGTAGTCTATATAAATGAGCTCAACATGACATTATTCAGAAGACTGATACTGCTGGCTATGAGTGCATGCAGCAGACCAGAGCACTCTCTTTACATCCTCTGCTTCCTCAAATTAATGACCTGATTTTTTTCCTGCCTACAAAGCTCCAGTCTTTTTCAGAAGAGACAATCCCTTATGGGCCCAAAGGGCCACCAATGAATTTGCAACAGCTGCTGAAGATTCCTGGCAGATGAGGAGACTTGTCACAGGCTGATATAAGCATACATAAAAAAAATAGTTTTCTGTGCCTTGAAATTCTCTTTGCATTTGGAATTATAACTTCTCTAAGCATAAGATTTATTCAACTTCAATGCTGAATTTTCATCTTGATCATGCAGGCTGAAAAATTCTGTCTTAATCCAAACAAACATCTGAAAATTCTATAAATAAGATGACCAAGTAGCCAATGAATCCACAAGAAATAAGAAAATTGAGGCACCAGAGATAAATGCTTTAGAACTGAAATCTATGAAAAAAAACCTCCCCCCCCCCCCCCC
>NDXB01011393.1:108490-134240 GCA_002631895.1 Agapornis roseicollis | reverse complement strand
AGGATCCACAGATTTCTCTCTTGCTTTTTTTTTTTTTTTTTTTTTTTTTTTTTTTTTTTTTTTTTTTTTTTTTTTTTTTTTTTTTTTTTTTTTTTTTCTTCTCTGGCTTTCTTTTATAGGTATGAAATATTCTTCAGATTTCCTATGACCTTAAGAAACGTCTGTGACTCTTGTAACCCCCAGTGTAGATTCAGCTGCAAAATAAAACACAGTAGTCTTTGGCTTCTGCAGTACTTACTGAGTTAAGATATGAGATACTCAGAGAAACAACAAAAAAATCAAGGATATCTTCATGTAACGTTGCAGAAGCTCAAGACAATACAAACATCACACCACTTGTAAGCAATGAAAGCAAGCATTCTAAATATATGTATGTATTCAGAAAAGTACTTCAGTAAACAGCCATTTAAAAAATACAATAGGAAAACAAAAAAAGGTGTTACAAATTCAGGGACATTTATGGGACAGTCACTTCTTGAGGTCAGGAATGTAATCAAAGCCTATTACCATGTCAGCAAAGAATTTGCACAAGTACTTTTTACAGTATCTTTTTTTGTACAATGTGAAGGAAAAGCTGTTTAAGATTATGAACTAAAAAAATAAATATCCAAATTCTACAAGGACAAGGACAAGAACAGTAGGACACACTGTTCTTGTAGTGAATCTTATGCTAAAATATTTTTCTGACAATAAAATAGTAATTTCTTGCTATTCCTCAACTTTTGCTATTTTCTATTTTTACAAAAGCATCTATTTTGTTCATATTAATTTTAAGTAAATAATATACAATGACCAGGGTCTACTTAACCAATGACCTACTTGGGGGATTTAAGAGGTATGGTAAATCTTCCCTCCTCCATACTTGCATACGTGGTGACATCTTACATCACACAGGCTTAAGGAAGACTGAATGGAAAATTGGTACTCCTCAAGCCCCAACAAATCTCTAAAAATGTTTAGTCATGGAAATTCTTGATATTTTTTCTTCTGAAATAGCCTACAGCTTTGATAAAAAAAAAATACAGGAAAAATGGGAATAGTTTTGGAACTAAAATGTAAGTACAGAACTATAATATAAGATAGAACTTGAGTATCTATCTATATTATGGTTTTGTGGAACTTATATGTGTAGAGGAAAATAATAATGGGAAAAGACAAGCACTCTCTCACTGTGACTGATATCTAAATAAATTCTAAATGGAAAAATATTATGATTTCTAGAGTTTTGTGAAAGCTAACAAGTTTTGTAATCCTAGCAGAGCAATGTTCTCTTTCCAAATGTATGCTTTAAGGAAGTTCAGTTCAACGCTCCATGGAGAGGAGGAGAACCACGTGGAAATTGCTTTCTATTTCAACTGTTTTTGTCCACCCTGGGACACCCACTGACTTTCATTAATGTAAAACATCAGAAAGTATGAATTTGAATGCTAATGTATCCAAAAGCAATGATGTTTCCAGAAGATGCTACATTCATGTTGTGGTCTGGCACAAGATAACACAGATTCACTCTTTTGCTGAATAATGAAGCATCCAAGTCACAGACAATTTAGCCCATGCTGGGCCTCCTAAGAAGCAGTGAGAAAATAACCTGTTCACATATTTTCTGCTTATGTATTCTCTTTGTTTGTTTGTGGGTTTTTAGTGTTTTAGCACTGCCATAATCAGTAGGTTACTTCATGTAATTCCAAACAACTAAAATGTTTGGATACTGGTCTTAAAATATTATATATATATATATATATACACACATATACATATTCAGAAGAATTTCATGTGATGTAATACCTTTTATCATGCCATCACATACTGATATTCTTTTAATGTGTTTTCTTAGTTCATTATTTTCAGTTTAAATTTAAGGGTTAATGTATCTCTGTTCATCTTGCTGTGAGACTAGTTGATTAAAGTTAATAGTGAAAAGGACTAGGAAATTCACAGTACAGGGTGTACCAAATTAATTTGCTGAAGCTTTAAATAGGTTATAATGTCAATAGGTCAATAGGCAAATGCTCAGAATCAGGTGAGAATCAGTTTATTTATTTTCATATGTGATGTGTAAGAGAAACAAAACAGAAAGCAGCCATGAAAGAATAATGTTCTTGAACTGATTATGGAATTCAAAGAAAGTAAACTACCCAGTAAAAAGACAACAGAAACAAAAGATTTTCACATGTGAGTCTACATACAGACTTGTACAGAAGGACCACTGAGGGAAAAAGCATCTCTAGAATTTTCAACTCACATAATTATCTTGAAATATTATCTCAGTGAAGTGTTACCCTAAATAAGTCAAATATAAGCAAAGTCCTCCAAACAAAAAGGAAAGCAAAAGATCTGATATGCTTTGAAATTTGAAAAATATAGCAACAGAAGCTCTGATTAGTATGTAGCATCATATAACAAAAGAAAACTAAAGTAAATACTTTATTCTTTTAAAAAAAGTCCAGGAGACACTGATATGGTGCTACAATAAGACCAAGAAAATAGAAATTAAATTTAACCGAGGAAAATATCAGCAAATAGATATTGACCAAAATTCTAGGACTAGGCAAACAAATTATTTTCTATTTAGTAGGGAAAAAAGTAGCTTGGGTGAACACCAGCAAAAGTTTAATGACCAATGCTGCCAGATGGCATCCGGAACTAAAATTCCTCTGTCATTGTAAACACCGATATATAAGGAGGTCATGCTAAGCTTCTTGTTACAGCTAATGAAAAGAAATATGTACTTGCGAAATATGAATCATCCTCTATTATGCGAGAAGTATGAAAAAGGTAGTCCTTGAAAAAGGGAAGTCCTTGGCCTAGTATCTTTCCTGAATGAGTCCTCTAATTCACAGTTACTGTATCAGCCAATGTGCACAAGTACAAACTCGAAGTTCAGATGTGTAACAGCAGACCTTCAGGTTGGTCAAACATGTTACTAGTCTTTTGCATTTGATGGATAAGATACAACAGGACCTACAGCAGCCAGAAATGCAGTCAATTAAAAGATTTTCCATTATGCTGAAGGTAAACAGTGTGTTATTCTGACACTATTGATGTTATATACATTTATTTATTTTATGCACATGGTTCTTTAGCTGTCTGCAGAGTCTGTGACAAAGATGTTTCCAGTATAGCCATCTCCCTTCTAGTCCATGTGAGAACAAGTCTTTCAAATACCATTTCTTCAATTGAAGATTATACCTAGAAACACAGATTCAGAAACTTTTCTGGATTCAATATTCACCAAACACTGAAATTATGTCCCGACTCCTTATTGCAGTAAGATTTGGACATGCTCAAGGAGAAATTTCTACTTTCTCTTCTAAGACATTCTGGCTTCCCCAAAAGAAGCCCTGTGCACATGAGATGTGTTACAGTGTGCTCCTACTGGTCCCTAATTTTTGCAGATATTGCATTTCTCAGGAGATAAACCTGGAAAGCAATTTCTCTTTATTTTTCTACTTCAAAAAGCAAGAAGTAGTTGCAAACACTAGTAGTATATGTTTTTTCCTGGGATGCACTGTCTAAAAGGAAGCAATGTTTCCTGGAAGACAAATTTTCAACATAACAACTTCTTATACCTGTAACAAGTTGGACAATTTGGAATAAATTATGATATAATATCTCTGCTGCTAAAATGAATGTTAATAAAAAGAGTAATAACACGAGATTCCTTGTGCTTCTGAATTATACAGTTTTTACAGTCTTCTTCATTAGTTTCTGCTTTTCTCAAAGTCAAACATATAATTTTATTATTTCCACAAACAAAACTTAAAATAGGTCACTGCATTACATAAATGAATGAAAATGACACATTAAAGCACTTAGCTATGCTCATACTTGTATGCATGAATTTAAAAATATCTGCAGTTATGCCTGTAGATGTCGTACATGGTTTTGCCTCATGATTAGGTTCAGCCACCATGTGCTACTATGCAACTGTGGGAAAACAGATATTCTCTATTAATTCTAAATTCATGATTCAGTTCATGCTTTAAAATGAATTTATATGCTGCCTTAGGGGTAACCTTTATGCAATACAGGCCATCTTGTTCAGTTTGGCCAAGATTGAATAATTCTGCTTTGGTTTATAGCTTTATCCTAGAGGTAGCACAAAAGCTTCTAGATCATAAAAGATTTTAATTATCAGCATGATGAACAGTATTATTGCTATAATTCTCTGATAACATATAAGGTCAGTGCCACAGAGTGAGTATATTAATACCATCATTAAACTTCTCATCTTAAGCAATCCCTAAAAATCTCCCTAAAATTCTTCATTTATAATTTATGACTGGATATGCCAAAAACCTCAATTATCAAAGCAAAATAAAAAATTTAGGTTCCTAGTCCAGACACCAGGCTTAGGATCCCCTTATGATTGACACAGACAGGTATACTGGTCAGAAGGACAGTCCAGATACTTCATGGGCTAAAAATCCTGCTTCAGATATTTTAAGCATTTCAGTTTGGTAGATAGTCCTTCATAAGATTTTCTTCCATAATCCAAGACCCAAATTTAAATATGCTGTAAATACAGTGACACGATATTATTTAATAAAAGAAACTGAAGCACAAGATAAAATCTTACATCTGTTGAAACAAAGTACTTCATAAAATAGAAAATTTCAAAAGTTGTGTTAGAAAGACTTCTCTGTGAGAATTTGTTTCCTCTTCAGAATTCTTCAGTCCAAGCCCAGAACTGGAATTTTCAGTTTTACTTATGAAAATAGAGGAGATTAAAAAAATCATCTAGTTGACACCTTAGGAAGAAATTATTTCTTAAAGTACAGTCTGCCAACAGGGTGCAGTATGTTCTCATATATGTGGTCTCCTGTATTTCTGCCACCTAAACCCAGCATTAAATAGCTGCTGCTACTGAGTAGTTTCTGCTGCTACCATCAAACGTTCTATGGAGACATAAGTACAATAGATTATCTCAAATGAAAACTATTACTACATTTACTTATTTTTATTTTTAAATCTGTTTGTTTGGTTTTGCTTGTTTGTTTATAACAGATTTAACTATACGGGCATTTTGAAGGGCTGGTAGTGATCTATTTATGTGTTCTATAGGAATAGAAAGAAGTTTTTAAAAAAGGCAATATTTCAAAAGAGTATGTTTTAAACATATAAATGGAAAAGGAAAAAAGAGAAACAAATATTATGTTCTTGAAGGTCTGGGAAAAAGTTCCACATAGCACTAACTTTTACAAAAAATAAAACAATTTTAAGGTTAAACTAAACCCAAAAGGCTGAAAGAGGGATTTACTGAGAAGGACGTTAGCAATCATTGATCCAGGAAGGTTCGTTTGTTCTGCAATATTACAAGTCAACTCCCAGCAGAAATTTGCTAAAGCCAATACAATCTGTCTCTGACATGCGGTACTTTAATTCATTATTTTTATGTGTTAAAAGTTAAAAAAAAAACCCAAATGGCAGATTTGTTTTCCATAAGCCACACTTTACGCTTGTAAAAGAGTCTAAATTGAATAGACTGTTTACTAGTTAAAAAGATTTCACCTTGCATACTTTTATTATTTATGTTTCCAATTTCTGTCCCAAACCCTCCACATAATATACTGTGTTCCCATTCTTTTATCTAATTTCTTGTCATTTGCTTAACTTTTTTTGTTGTTATTTTGTTATAACAGATGTTGGGCTTGTTTATGAGTAAAACTTTTCAATTATTGCAAAGCACTTTTTAAGACTGTCACATAAAAATGCATGTTTCTGCAATTGAAAATTGTTTTAGATCAGGTTTTCTATCAGCTCAATATACTTACAGGAAGCCACAGCCTTTTTCAGCACCATCTAGGAAAAGAAATGGTCTTTTACCTAAATTAAGCATGTTATGCCATTTTGATCGTAAGTGTGATCTCTGAAGGTGGTCTATTGAGATGCATAACCTTTCTCAGTATATCTTTAGTCATTTGTCATCAGCTCATGCTTCAGTCCTCATTCAAATACAATTGATTCATGACTGTATAATTAAAAAAAAAATGTCTGGGCTGCAAATCAGGTTATAAGTTTTCCTGTGTTGTAAGGGCTAATTATGACAGGATACAAAATAAACTGTTACCTGCTTAATTCTTCCTTTCTGAAGCAGATGAGGTGTGCCCAAATTAAACATGGTTTCCCATACTGAAAATTCACTGCTAAAAAGCAGGAGGTGTTACCACCTGGTGGTATGGACCAGCAGAAATGTACCACCACACTGTAAATGAGGGAGCTGTTATGGAAGGAATGAAACGTTTCCTGTGGTTATTTCAGGTGTATTTCAGCTTTCTTGCCTTGGTCATTTGAACTCTCAGTGTGAATGATTAAACATAATGCCTAACTGTTAGGACTGATTAAATGCATTGCATGACTATCAGGCCAAAGCTAAAGATAATAATGAAAACTAAAATCAAAAGTGGGGAAGATCTAGAAACAAGACTGAGATAAATAAGTACTTGGGTGTTGCAAGGTGCCAGACTTTATGGTTTATATAATTAGAAAGTTATTCCTTACAGTAATTCTTATACCTCTTAAGATTACTGATATTTAACCTTCCCTAAGTCCCAATTAATTCAATCAAGCAGATTTTCTTTTTTCCGGGTGTTACCTCTGGTTTCCATTTGGTTTTGTATGAGGCTTAAGAGGTCACCTCTTTCAATGAAAGAATTTGTAAAAGAAACCGCCATTCAGAAAGATAAGGAAATGCAAGACCTGTACTTTTATACAACTCTTACCTTACATGATTGAATAATGTTCTGCTGTCACATCCTATTATTATTTTAAATGTATACAAGTGGTTTCATTTGTGCTTGCTTAAAAAAGGCAAACTTGGACTAGGAGAACCAAAGTTTACAGAAGGTCATGTAATGGAGGTGAAGCTAAAAGTTTAAGGCAGAAGAAGCAGAAAACCAGGAATTTTTAAAGGAATTTTCTTAGTCTTTTTTGATATAGATGTAAAACTAACGTACCAATTTAAGTTGGTGTTTTAAGACAGGTTTTTCAGTATAATAAAGGTGCTGCAGAAAGTCCAAATAATTATTAATAAAACCAGCCCTTAATAATCAAAAGGAACCTCTCATAGGAGTCTTGTTTCATACAAGGACCTATGTTATTAGTCGAAAATTTATTTAACTCTCTTCTCATCGTCCCCTGCATCTCTACCAAATACCTCTTTGACTGTTTTCTGAAATAAAGTTATTTGTCTGCTTGTCCACCTCAGTGAATAAAACAACATTAATTCATTGTGCTTGCACCAGATTATCCTCCTGACCAATTTTTAATCTTACTCAGCAAAAACTACCCAGCCTCGCAAACTGGTTGGAACTTGAAAGCAAGCGTGGAGTTGTACCAACACCTACAAGTAGTACTGAATACAGTGACTGAAAAATATAATGGATAATATCTTTGGAAAGTGATTAAATTTCTATAAAAATATTTTGCATTAACTGAAAACATTCACAATTGAATAATTTCAATTAGTAAATAGTATCAGCTGGGAGAAAGTGGAGTTATTAAATTCAAAATCTCGTATGGATGTTTTATTGAAAAAGTGTTTTGATTTTCCATTTCAAAGTGGTATTTTTATTTAGAAGATTGGATACATTTGCTATTGGTTACAAATGTAAAAGAGAAATGAAATAAAAATTTAGCAACAATATTCTGCTTACACTTGGCCAAAATATTTTCATTGATTCAGAATGAATTTTTCTCCAGTTTACAGGTTGTGCAGTTCAAAGTCAATATAGGTACATCAAAAGTTAAAATGATTCATTATCTAATACCAAATTTATTATAAACAATATCTTTTAAAAAGTAAAGTTCTAAAAGTAAGCATTATACACATATCCTACCATGTGAATTTAAAGCTCACCAAAAGGTTTGTATATATATGTTTTTGATCCCACCCTCTTTCTTGGGGACCACAACCAAACTGTGTCTCTCTAGATTAGCTCCTTCTGCCACAGCTTTCTTTCATATTTAACTCTTTCTACTACAAAAGATAATTTAAAATACTATGGCGATTTGCTGTTTGTTTTCAAACCTGGCAAGTTAAGTACCACCCAATTGATAGGGACCCACAGATGTCTACAGAATCATTATTTTCTTAAACAAATCTTAATTTCTATTAATTAGTTTTCTATCTATCTAATTTTTAAAGAAAGCCTTCTGAAATATTAACCTATGGTTCTTCTAAGTTGCATATAAGTTATCTATATATTAATATAGAACATTCTTATTCTGCAATGTCTATTTACTTGCAAAAAACTTGAATCTCTTTCCATTTAAAATTAGTATACTTGTTTACTAGTGTACACTTCTAAGGTGCTAAAATAAAAAAATTAAAAGAAAAAAAAAAGTATCTGATACCTGTAGGTTTTCATCCCCAGATTTCCCACTCCTCACCCCCAATTTTGGGGCAGTCAAATCAGAACAGCTGCTTTTTTGCAGAAGTCTAGGCAGAATAGAAAACAATACATTGATTTGTATATACCATATCTACTTTTCATTAAATGACTTTTATTTATTATTTTTAAAACTTTAATGTCAAATGTCTATGATTCCATTCCTCATCTTTAAATAATATTACAATTTTTATGACCTATTCACTCCTTATAACATTATCTTTTTAAAATGACAGAGGCATACACAGGAGATAGTATACATGAGAGGCAACACGTATGGTGTGTGTGTATGCGTGCATATATATGCGTGAGAGAGTACTTTCATGCCATGCTTCTGTCTTTTATTCTTCCTTTATATATATCCAAACCTTTGCTTTTTACAAAGACACTGAATAAACATGAAGAACTAATAGAAAGGATAGTGTAATAAGCACCTCTCTTTCAAAAATTCATTTCCTTTGCAGCAAATAATTCTACAACATGAAGTATCCCATGTGTTCAGAGAAGGCCCAGGTTTCCATTGTGGGTTTTTTTCCTTCTGTGTCTGGGAATTAAAACTTTTCTATAATCCGCTGGATAATGTTATATATCTCAGAATATGAAAATATGAATATAAACACCTTTCAAAGTTATTCCAAGTGAAATCCATTGGCTTATAAACTCTAATTCTAATACTTTGCCAGCCTGACAGTCTTGAAATATGTGCCTAAGAAAAAAAGAGAAAAATTATTTCATATGAATACTTATTGCTTTAAAAATTTCTCTTAAATTAGAGGGAAAACCCCCCGGAACACTAGGGAAAGGCCTTAATAATTTAATAACAGAACTTAGTCAGGAGTTAGAGGGATCACTGAAGTTAATTAACAAGAAAGAGTGCTTGTAATATGCAGTCAGACCTAGACAAACATAAATAAAATGAAGCAGTGTTCTATGCCCTAGAGATATGTATAATCACAGACACCATATACTGTATTAGTTCAATCGCAGAAAGATTAATTATCACTACAACCTATTGCCATATATTTCTTCTGTAACAAAATATTTTAGTAAGATTTATTTCAATATATATCTGTATGTTCCTTCAGGAGGAAGGCAGAATAATCAGTACTGTATAAGTTGTTTGCATAAACATAGAAGAAAAAGAGAATCAGATACAGTGATTAACACCAAAGTTATTTCAGAAATAAATTACAAGGAAGACTCATGCCTGAGCTAAGCTTTCACAGCTTGTTCTAAGTCATGAAAAAAAACCTTTCTCTGAAAATAATCCTAGATATATGATAGCCACGTTCAGCAGGACAGTATAATGGCTATGCTTTTTTCTCCAAGTACATAGCTGCTATACAGATGCCCTGAAGCAAGAAGATAAGCTAACCAGTCATCCCCTGCCAGCTCCTGCAATAGCCATCTTGAGATGGGGAAAAGCACTAGGGCTGAATGGTAAGAATGTATGGGATATAACTCCTTTTTTTGGCTCCTTTTTAGGTTTCTTCCTGATTCTCCTTCTGAGTATTCCTGCTAATTCTCTCTCTCTCTAGCCACATTTGCATTAAGTGACTAGATGCATTAATGCATAGAGGAGTATAATGCATAGATTTACCCCTACATGTCTGATATAGAACTGCTGCATAAGCAGGACTAGAAGCTTTGTGATTCAATTATGGACAATCTGCCACTCCGGCAAGTTTCTCAAATACCAATATAACCACTTTGTGCTGTTTTAACAAAAAGTATTGACTGATGTTAAAGCTAAGCCAACCTATCAACTAGCTACTCTGAACCTGATGCTGTGAGTGAGAGGCTGGAGTAGATGACGGACAATGGTCTTGTCCATTTTTTCTGTGTTTCTACTGTTGGAAAAGATAGCTTCCACCCTTCCTTTGCCTACTACTTAATTCCTCTCTCTGGTCTGACTTTTCAGTGAGTGAGTTTAGGGAGTTAAGCTGGTACAAAATTACTATGACCCCAAAAAAAGATAAACAACCTTTTCATATAATTTAAATCCCTGAAACAGTTCATGAACCATTCAGGCAAATTTTTCTTCATGTATAAAATATAAGGGAGAGGGGGAAATGTGTTGCATGCATGAAAAGTGCACAGTACCCTTTTTGGGAGCAGCTAGCCTTTAGGTTGCAAAGCTAAGGGTTTTTTGATATCACAGCAATTCAGGGAAAAGCCCAAAAGGTGAAAATTTCCACTGATCTGCTATAAGAGCTTAATAAAGTTGCAGCAGTGTATTCACTATTCTGATAGCAATATTAATTAAAATAAAATATGAAAAGTATCTCCTACTGACTGTTAAATTTCATGAAACTCTCGTGCCTTTGTTTTTCCTGAGCTGCTGTATTCAATAATAATAAAATAAATTTAATAGACAAAGTGTGTTTGTAAAGATGCTTTATATATTTTAGTGAGAATTAAATATTTCATTAATGAAGGACACAGATACGTTTTTTCATTTTCCTTACTTTTTTTTTTCTTTTCAAAAATGTTAATCCTTCTGTTTGTAATTTTTCATGTAACTGTCAATATTCTGGTTTCATACCAGGAACACTTCTAGTTGTTGGTCTGTTTAGTTTGTAGAAGAATATAGGAAGATATTACCTCTGAAATATTTAACTATAATATGGATTTATGAACACTTATTGAGTTTATTACCTGTCATGAAGGTAGGTTTTTTAAAGATTCCACTTCTAGTTGGCATAAGAAAATGGAAAATTAAAATTTGCAAGTTGGCAAATACTCTCTGATTTGAAAACAAAACATTATTTTAGGTACTTTTCAACTCTGCTACTCTCTGATACTGGATGTCAAGATAGTAGTACCATCCCCTGGCCCTTGATTTCAGTAATTTCTATGACAGTTTACAGCCTACTTGTTATATGTCAGGGCTCAGAGTTGATCCATATCTTCACTAAGGTAAGGTTTGATCACGTGACAGACATTCTTTTGTTTCTCTAAAACACCTTGTAAAATTTACCTGCAAGAAATCTGAATGTCTTTGCAAAAGAATACAAGACAGCAAAGCCCTCACCTTTCTGATTAACAATGTGCACAAAGATATTCATTTAGAAACAAAGTAGCAGCATGTTTAAAGAAATGCATAATTAAAATTCTGTGAGTAGCATACACACTTGAGTGGCATTCATCATTTTCTTAAGGTAGGCTCATGTTCAGCAGAAGACTGAAGAAGTGATATATAACAAAGGACTTTCCAGTGACGATAAAATGTAGAATTAAGCAATTCCGTATTTGAAATAATTCTGATGTATGAGATATATGCATGATTTATACACACTAATACATGTCTATAAATAGAAATTATATGTACTTTAACAATGCTTGATTTACTACTGCAAAATCTAGACTTGCATAGGTCTACATCCATATAAAAGTCCAATGCATGTTTTAATCTGTAATGGCCTGAGGGTAGACATAAAATTCAACTCCAAACAAAAGAAATTAAACTTTCATCTTTAAGAAATAAAATTATGTTAATCTAGAGTAACAATTTTCCAAGGTTATATGCTACAGTTTTAAAATATTAAAGAGCAAATGAACAAAGTATATGATGTAGTCTTATAGTATAAACATCAGAAAACTTATTTTGTGTATAAATTTTATTCAAATTTGAGGTGCACAACTGGCAATGTTGTGGACATGTTGAACCTAATAATCAGTACTTTAGTCCAGTCTTACTACCATAGATGTAGATAGATTATGTATAAATTAAATAAATCCTTGTTACCTATAGAAGTATTAATTTAAAAGTTAGCTACTTTCTTTTTCCATTATACTAACATGAGTTCAAATCAAGATTTTATTTCATAAGTACCTAAATACTTCTTGTGTGAAATACCAACTTTGATGATCTCTAAAAAGGAAAAGAGTATGGATTAGTTGGATGAATTTGTTGAAAGCAATTGTTCTTTCATCATGATTGCTTGCATATAGTCTATACTTTGTTCAGGAAGCTTTATGCATCCAAGGGGATGTTAAGAAAAGATTTTATTATAACTTTTTTTTTTTTTTTGTAATTCATGTACCTGTTTATGTATTTTCTATGAAAAAAAAAACTAGAGAAAGATTTCCTAGTAGCCCTATCAGAAAATTAATATGCTGAAACAGATCATAGGGTGCAGGTCCAGTTAATATCTCATATGAAACAGATTAGATAACCACAGAAAAAAAAAGCAATAGATATTAGTAATCATCATCATAATAAAAGTATATTGTCTTAAAATGTAGTGAGAATATACAGCCCTTGCTGTCGAGCGGACATTATTTCATTTATTATTATTTTTTCCTTCTTATGGCAGGGGGATTGGAACTAGATGGTTTTAAGGTCCTTTCCAACCATAACTATTCTATGATTCTATGAATATTACAATCTCCTATTAAATGAAAAAGTTTATGTCAGACTTTAGAAACACTGGGTACTTTCTTTGCAAATATAATAGTCATCAAAACAGAAGGGAACACAACAGTAAGGAAATTGGGAAAACTTATTTCAAGAGCAAATGTTTTCTGTCAGCTCCATGGTGCCATATTTTTTCTTAATACAATTTGCTAAAGGAGACTTAGTGCATTGGCTTAACTCTGTTTTCTAGTTTTATTTCTTTTCACAGTTATTTGAAAAATCACAAACAGAACTCTCCCTGTAATTTCCTAGCTCTTGAGGAGTGAGATATAAAACAGAGGAAACTTTTCCTACTTTTTTCGGCCTGGGAAGACACAAGAGTTTGGAACAATCTAAAAGTAACAGAGTATTATATATTGTATTCCAATGACTCAGCAGAAAGTATCAAACATGTCTGGTTACTAATATTTCTTTCAAAAGAAGATGCTAAAAAACCTGGGCATATTGCAAATCTGCTGCCCCTGAAATTTCGCAATAATGTAATATGACACATCATTTTATTTCCTGTTTACAGAGCTGCTAAGTAATTCACAGGCTTACTTAGAGCATTCATGTCCTGTTGTCTACTTGGCCAAAACTGACATGAGAAAGACAGGTTTACTACTCAGCCGTCAGGGAGAAAACTGCTGCACATGTAGAACAACCACGGCTTAGCAGTAGGACCTACTCAGGAAGCTATAAACACAACGTTCAACTTTTCCCTGAAGGAGAGTGGAAGTGCCAAATCCAACTAGTCCTCCAGTTTCTTTATTCCGTATCAGATTTCAGTCTCCTCTCCTTATGTAAGGTATTTCTAACTCAGCACAGTGTATTCTGAGAAGCCTGAGTTGACTGATTATTTATAATAGCAGTCATGGTTTGGAGGCTGTGAATGCTAAGCACTGCAGAAGGATACATACAGAGAGCAGAAAGCCCTGCCCCAAGGAGCTTGGCCACTAAAAAGCAAATCCACTATTTAGACAAGTAAGCAAGATAAAACCAATAACTAAGACAATGTTTTAGTAAATCCTAAAGTATTGGTGGTAAATTAACCAACAGACAGTAGCAAGCACAGCTTGTCCTGCCTTCCCTATTTTACAAAATACCAGCTCTCTGTATGCATTTTACAAAATTCAGTGTTTATATTTCTTCCATTTCTGTTATGTCATTAATTTCCAGTAGAGCTGCAGACTTCTCCGAAGGAAAAGATTATTCAGTAAATAAATAGGTCATTCTGTTGCTGTGCTATTGATATAGTCTGATCAGCTTCTTTGATCATTAATATGAACTGTGGAAAGACAAATAAAGCTGGGGTGACATTTCCTAAGAACAAATGAATAGTTCAGATTAAAAGGAGGAAGACTTGAGTACTCTATTTCATTAGACATAAAATGCAATGGGAAAACACCTGATTGTGTCTCATGCTGTTGCTCTCATTTTGTTTTTGAAAGTTGCTGAATGAACTTCATGCAGTGAATACTAGATATGAAATATTCTTATAACTCCAAGAATCAAGTACAAAGTCTAGAAAAGTAAGACCTATCTCCAAAATGATGAGACTAATGGAAATGTTTAATAGTTTTTAATTTAATTCTTCATTCTTTGACACTTAGTGAACTGTTCTTCTGCCAAGCAAATGCATAAAATGCTTTAAAATTACCTCAAAATGAAGAATTTTATCTTTGTACAAAAGTAAATGACTATATATGTCCAGAACAAGATGGAGAATCATGATGATTATATCAAAATGAGACTGTCTTGTGGAGGTCATTTATATTGAAAGGCAGTTATATCCAGAATATGCTGTCCTCAGAGCCTGATAAGCACTAATTCTTTTGCTGTTTAGGGTATGCCTTGAAGCACATCTGTTTGTAAATGTTTGTTCATAAAGTCAAATCCTGTTTAGTGTTATACTGATCAACTGGTATTTTTATAAACTAAAAAGACACAAAATGAACTAAAGTACAGATTAAAAAATATTGTATCTATATATATTTGCATATTTATATTTCAACAGTGATGTATAAGGCTATTATTTTAACATATATGAGGAGAACTGCAGAATAGTTTTGAGACACTGGAGTTCATTGCTTTATTCTGTGCACTGCAGAATAATATAACCAAGGAGAATCTCCTTCTTCAGTCAAAATTTCTCCACTGAAATATGTGATATGAAAACTGAAGCTCATTCGTGAAATTTTTGTTGACTCTTGTTAAGCTGAGCTTAAGGAGCTCAACATCAGCTACACCAGATCCAACATATTCAGGAAAGAAGATTGCTCAAGGGTCTTAAAATGACTGTGAGACCTCAGTGCAGAGACATGAACATTTTGACCCAAAGCAAAGAATGCAGTTGCTGGAGTTAGTAGGAGGTAAACCTTTAGCTGTGCCCAGCTAGTCAAACAGTTCTCTCAAATTGGAAAGACAGCAGAAGAAACTGAATAGGGAGGTGGTAAAAAGGTGGGGGAAAATCCTTTTTTTCAGTCAGAGTGCCTATAAAGGTAGCTAGATTTTGTTGGTGGTGCTGCTGTTTGATTTTTCCTTGGCAGTAGGGTTTTTTAGTCCTTAATTTCCCTTAATTCAGTCAAGATACATTAAAGACAGATAATTGAAACAGTATTCCTTTATTCCTTGCAAATTATGATGACTGTGACAGAGACCAGGTCAAGAGTTTTACATTATGAGAACTGAGAAGTTTCAGCTGACCTCAGTGGAAGCTAATAAATACTCAGTGTTTTAGAAAATTGATCACTTACTTAAGAGTTTAGTATAAGATCTAATTTCATGTTTTGTTTGAAAAGTTAAGGAAGTGATGATGAACTCCTTGAACTTCAGAAATTCTACACAGTATTACATTAAATGTAATATTTTCCAAGTCCAAGTCTGAATTATTTTTTCTGTTTTAAGTACCAACCCCCCCAGAGTTAAGAGGAAATTATATTTAAAAGCACTTCACTGGTATATATTAATTCTTATCTCTATTGATGAGTGAAAAAAAAAATTAAATGTAATTTTCAGGTAAGAAACAACCAGAAAAGAATAATAAAGCCTTGAGAAGAAATAAGGGATTTCCTTGCCAAGGCTCTGTTCCACTTAGTTTCCTTAGCTCCACTGCACTACTTGTAAAATTGAATATCCACTAATACAGTGTTGAGATCCCTTACTTAATATCTGGGTAGCAAAGGATTTTAATGTCACAATATGTTATCATGGTACACCTTACTCTTTAGAAGTCGTTTCTGGCTCTTAAATGCAGTCCAGTATTTATTTCTTCTCACTTCAAACCTTATGGAGTTTAGCATATTTAAAAGAAAAAAAGTATTTAGCTTTATATATCTCTGATCTTTTTCTGTTGGGCCTCAGCAATGACATGTACATCTTTGAGACATCAATATTAATTCACTTAAGTCACTGTTGAACCTTTGCTGTAGCATCATGTGTCATTCATAAAAACATTTAAATTTTTCTGTTCTGTGAGTATTTAGGCCACTGTTTTCCTTGAATAGTCTGCTTCCATTTGTTTTTATGATCATGAATGTATACAAAGGTATAAAAATTCTACTTGTTTTATTCTGCATTTCTCTTTTTGAATAGAAACAAGTGGAAAAGATGTTATTATTTTTATTAATAGGAATAAATCTTACAAGAAACAATCCTCTGTTCCTCAGAGGAATGAAAATAAAAGCCTTTCAATTCTGTTTTGAAAACAACTTTGAACTTCAAGGATTTATTCTCTTCCATATAACTTTAATTACTGTTCATCACTGAAGTGATGAAATTAGAAGTGTAATTTTTATATTCCCATTATATTCAATAGAAAAAAGAGAAAATGAGAGACTGTGATAGATGGCAATAGAGAACCAAGTTAGGATTTTCCTCTTCCCTATGTTTCTTTGCTGTTTGCAGCATGTGTGACTAGCTTCTTAATCTATAACTTAGTCACCTAAATTAGTGTTCTGAATACCACTGTAAGAGTTTTTTTCAGCTTTTTTCACCCTAATATGGCAAGACATTTCATAGTATGTTTTTATTAAAATCTATGGTTTTTTCCCCTAAGATTCTAATGTTAAAACACAAAAAAAAATGATTTTTCTAACCAGCACCAGAATTTGTTCTTTCATTCAAACCCATTAGTCTGCTTCTTGTCTCATTCTTTTAAGTATGTAAAACCTCTCTTTCATAATATCCTCAGTGTGGGGCCATATTCTCACAGTGATTGGCAACACATCATTATTTATTTTCTATACTTGTAATTAAATAACTAGTAATAACTAGTAATAACTGTATTGTTATTATATTTTCTTATCTATATAGTTATTTTTGTATTTATTTTCATATTTATTCATGTACACGTTATATTATATAGTATTATATTAGAGATAATTATATGATACAAGAAATCCTCTAATATGTTGTGCCATTATTCAGTTCACCTCTATGTAGTATGCATGGAAAACTATTTGCAAACATTCTGACAAATTAAAAAAGGAGTTAAATGTTGCAGCATCTTTGCCTTTCTCTGTTAATTTTTCAGGAATATAAACTGCTCGTGTGAGACTCCAATGAATTTCAAGTTCTGGACAACAAATGGAACCAGACAACATTATCTTATAGTAGGAGCATTGATAGATTGTGGTGATAAAGCCACACTGACAGAGCTTTTATTGTAGGAGTCTTTCCTCATGCTTTTTATGGAACTGAAATACAGCTTTGGCAAACCTGGCCTCTCTTAACTGCTAGTACTTTTATTCTTCTTAGGCTTATGATAATGTCAAGCAGTAGCATCATAGAAAAAAGGTTAATTAACACACTAGATGGAGATGGAGACCTGTTGAAATGTTCTACGGATTCCTGGCCAAAGCCCAGGCATGGAGATTATTATAAGGTCCAGCCAGAGTCCCAGCTGACACTGGACTCTTGACACTTACAGCAGAAGTGAATATATATACAGCCTGTAACTGTGCTAGGATACACAACACATTATACCGGAACACGTTATTGTGCAGGAGTTGGAGCACAAAGGTGGACTAGAGGAGGTCTTGATGCTCCTGCTGAGGAGCTTTCATCTCATTTGCATGATTAAATGAAAATGCTCTCTGCTATGATTTTCTTCATCACTTCCAAACCCATTAGAATAGTGACAGGCCAAGGCTTCTAGGCTAACCTAGCCATCTAGGCTCCCTCTGAAGACAACAGAGACAGAAAGATACCTTCTAAGAAAAAAGTCATCCCTCTTGTTATAGACACTTACTAATTATATAAAATGAGATCCAGCTGATTTTAATCCAGGTCGTCTCACTGAGGTATAGAACCATAGGCATAAACACTTGTCTGGAAGAAAGGTTCATTAACTTCCAATAAATTTAGATACTATATTTATTTTTTTAACTGATATTCAAAATACTGGTACAGTCTTCTAACATGAAAGAGATAAGTTTTGTTTAGCCAGTTTTAAGCCATCATTAAAAAGCTTAGAAGGAATGGCCAGGTTAATAAATGGTTTGGCCATGTTAATAAATGGTTAAAAGGGTGGTGCCGTAGTCAGGGGTTTGGGTATCTTGAACATGGGACCCAGGTCAGTAGGCCAGGTGTCCTGGGGGCTTGTGGAGCTGGTCTGACAATGAAGGGGAAGAATGATTTTGGTAGGAGGCTAGCCAGACTGGTCAAGGATGCTTTAAACTAGATGTGTTGGGGGAGGGAGGCATCATTGCATCCCAACACATCAAGTCAGTTGCCAGCACCTATAATAAATGCTTGAAGCAATGTAGAGATATTCCAGCTGCTCCAGCCAATGAGCCGGCTTCATCTGGAGCTTGGCTCAGATGCCTCTGAACAAACGCCCATAGCACGGGGAACAAACAAGAGGAATTAGAGTTGTGTGCACGCCTACGGGGCATGATCTAATAGGCATCACAGAAACATGGTGGGATGGCTCCTATGACTGGAGTGTTGGAATGGAAGGTTACAGGCTCTTTAGAAAAGACAGGCCTGGCAGGCAGGGAGAGAGAGTTGCTATTTATGTTAGGGATAGGCTGGAGAGTATGGAACTCTGTATGGAGATAGGTGAGCAGTCAATAGAGAGTCTGTGGGTCAGAGTTAAAGGGAGAACAGCAGTGGGAGACATTATCATGGGAATCTGTTACAGATTGCCTGATCAAGACAAATCTGTGGATGGAACACTCTATAGACAGGAACAGCCTCACACTCACAGGCTCTTGTTCTTGTGGGAGGCTTCAGGCACCCTGATATCTTTTGGAGCTACAGTATGGCCTGGCACAAGCAATCCAGGAGGTCCCTCAATTCTGTTGAAGACAACTTCCTTCTGCAAGTAATAGAGAAGCCAACAAGGAGAGGTGCCCTGCTTGACCTTGTGTACACCAACAGGGAAGGGCTCATTGGAAACACAACACTCCAGGGCAGGCTTGTTTGCAGTGATAATGAGATGGTCGAATTCGAGATCCTCAGGAAAGTGAGAAGAGCCTGCAGCAAACTCACTGCCCTGGAATTCAGCAGATCAGACTTTGGCCTCTTCAGGAACCTGCTTAGTAAGGTTCCATGGGATATAGCCCTAGAGGGCAGGGAGGCCCAAGACTGTTGGGTGATATTCAAGGATCCCCTACTACAAGCTCAGGAGTGTTGCATCCCAACTAGAAGGAAGTGCAGCAGGAGGGCCAGGAGACCTCCTTGGATGGATAAGGAGCTGCTGAAGAAAATTCAAATTAAAAAAAAGAGGCTTATAAAAGGTGGAAGCAAGGACAGGCAGTCTGGGAAGAATACAGGGATGTTTTCTGGGAAACTAGGGTCCAGGTTAGGATAACTAAGGCCCAGTTAGAATTAAACTTGGCTTGGGATGTTAAAGACAACAGGAAGGGATTCTATAGATACACTGAAAATAAAAGACAAACTAGGGACAACTTAGGCCCCCTCTGGAACCTATCGGGTGAACTGGCTACGCAGGATTTGGAGAAGGCTGAGGTTCTGAATGACTTCTTTGCCTCAGTCTTCACTGGCAAAGGCTCTAACCAAACCACCCAAGTTTTCGAAGGCAGGCACAGGGACTGTGAGAACGAGGACCCTAGACCCACTATAGGAGAGGATCTGGTTTGAGACCATCTTAAGAACGTGAACGCGCACAAGTCCATGGGACCTGATGAAATTCCATCCACGGGTCCTGAAGGTGCTGGCGAATGAAGTTCCTAAGCCACTGGCCATCATATTTGAGAAATCATGGCAGTCAGGGGAAGTTCCCAATGACTGGAAAAGGGGAAATATAACCCCCACTTTCAAGAAGGGGAAAATGGATGACCCAGGGAATTACAGACCAGTCAGTCTCACCTCTGTGCCTGGCAAAATCCTGGAGCAGATTCTCCTGGGAGGTATGCTAAGGCACATGAAAACCAACAAGGTGCTTGGTGGCAGCCAGCATGGCTTCACTAGGTGGAAATCCTGCCTGACCAATTTGGTGGCCTTCTATGATGGGGCTACAGAACTGATGGACAGCAGCTGATGTCATCTACCTGGACTTGTGCAAAGCATGTGACACTGTCCCACATGACAACCACACACCAAGCTGTGTGGTTCAGTGGATAGGCGCGAGGGAAGGAATGCCATCCACAGGGACCTTGACACACGTGTGAGGTGGGCTGATGCCAACCTCATGAAGTTTAGCCGTGACAAGTGCAAGGTCCTATATCTGGGTGGGAGCAATCCCAGGCACAGCTACAGGTTGGGCAGAGAACAGATTCAGAGCAGCCCTGTGGAGAAGGACTTGGGGGTGGCAGTCGATGAGAAAACGAACATGAGACGGCTTCAGTGTGCACTTGCAGCCCAGAAAGCCAACCGTATCCTGGACTGCATCAAAAGAAGTGTGACCAGCAGGTCCAAGGAGGTGATCCTGACCCTCTGCTCTGCTCTCGTGAGACCTCACCTGGAGTATTGTGTGCAGTTCTGGTGTCCTCAACATAAAATGGACATGGAGCTGTTGAAACAAGTGCAGAGGAGGGCCACGAGGATGATCAGGGGACTGGAGCATCTCCCATACAAAGATAGGCTGAGAAAGTTGGGGCTGCTCAGCCTGGAGAACAGAAGGCTGCATGGAGAGCTCATAGCAGCTTTCCAGTATCTGAAGGGGGTCTATAGGGATGCTGGGGAGGGACTGTTCATTAGGGATGGCAGTGATAGGACAAGGGGTAACAGATTAAAACTTAAATGGGGGAAGTTTAGATTACATGTAAGGAAGAAATTCTTTCCTGTGAGGGTGGTGAGGCACTGGAATTGGTTGCCCAAGGAGGTTGTGAGTGCTCCATCCCTAGCAGTGTCCAAGGCCAGGTTGGACAGAGCCTTGGGTAGCATGGTTTAGTGTGAGGTGTTGTTGGAACTAGATGATCTTAAGGTCTTTTCCAACCCTAACTATTCTATCATTCTATGATTCTATGAAACAGTTTTATGTATCTATTGCAAATGTCTTTGTAGGAATGCTTAAGCAAAATATATCTGAGAAAGGAAAATACTTAGACTCTTGTTAAAATGTGCAAAATTATTTGAATTTATGCACAATTCAATCTTATTTTAAATGAAATTGTCTTATAACTTCCTTACTCTGCTTTGTCTCTGATTGGTCCAGGGGATTTTTTCCTAATGTTTCCTGTGATAATTAGAAAACAAACTCACACTTAGAGGTCCTTTTTTTTTTTTGCACCACTGCAAGTAAAGGAACTGAGAAAACAATGAAGAAAAAAGAGGGAATATTTTTTAATAAAACTTTAAAATTCAGAAAACTTGTCATTTGAAATGCTTGTTTCAGATAGTGTAAAATAAAATATTTTTTATAATAAGTACAATATTGTAGCAATCTCCATTTTCAGCAGCAATGTAAAGCATTTCTCCCTCCCATCCCTTCTCTCTTTTTTTGAGAGTGCACGGTATTTTTCTTTAAATCTCTTCCTACTTGCCTGAAAGGAAACTGAAGTAAGCTTTGTAAAACAGAAATGCATTCAGTGCATGAATGAGTAGAAAAGCTGGCTGAGTAGAAAAGCCAGGAGACTTTACAGCGGTAAGTCTGATCTGTGCCCTTCTCTCTTTTCTTACTTAAACCTTAACCTGAGGGGTATTTGAGTAACTGCCTTCTAAACCTCTGCTTCCCCTTTACAATCACTTCTGTAAAAGGACAATTGGTAATATGTATATTTCCAGAACTAAGTGAATTAGAGCCATACAGTATGTCCAAACCAAACACCACATATTTAAAAAATGCCTTGGACTGAGAATATTATGCAATCAATTTAAAATCTATTGCAGACAAAAATACAACGAACTCAGTTACTTACTTCTTTAATCTTTGTATTACTTTGAAGGATCATCTCTCCTCCTTCTTGCCCCCTTTTTACTGGTTACACAACAAAAAGTGACAATTAACAGCTTAGTATGGGGTCCCCTGTTTTCTGAATTATATTATGCAATCATGGAGAGATGTCACCACTAATGGCAATAATGCTTTGCAGCACTTGATTATCTTGCTTATTTCCCCCCTGTGAGGTTGCCATCAGATTAGACATACTAAAATGATTTCACCAGAAATATCAATAAATGAAGTTCAAATTAAATTAAATTTGGTTAAATGATGGTTATTCTCCATCTCCTATGACAGAAGTTGTAATAAACTTCTGACCTGACCATTTTCTGTTTATTAGTTTAAAATTGTTTAAAGTTTAGAAAGACACCTTATATATACTTTTGGATACTTTCTATGGCATGTACTGGTGGCAGGGTAAGGTGTGGGAGAAATCTCATTTTAGTATATACAGAATTTCTGTGTCCCTGTCCCTCTGAGTTGCTATAACTCTTTTACACTTCTTTTTAATTGACATTCATCATACTGTTTTCAAAATTTTAATAGGCTAAAATAACAAGATTATCTTATTTTTAATAGCTATTAAAGTATTTCAAATCATTCCCAACACAAAGCAAAGCATGGTTAATTTTTATAACAGCTTTGTTTGTCCCTTTCTGTTAGAAACGATATTAAAATTTCAAGCTATTCATGGTCGTTATTATCTCTTGCAAAAACTGCTATGCAGACGTTTCAATTTATGAAGTTACACATAGTTTTGATAATAATTATTTGAATTACCAAAAGTAATGTTTGCTAGGAAAAAAACAACAAACAAACAAAAAAACAATCTCCAAATAAATCCAAATTTCACATTTGAGAGAAATAATTGTTTGAAATCCAAATTTCTTTTTTAATGTTATTTAACATCATAGTCTGCAAATTCAAAATACTTTTTATTGCTTAATGGTACAATCCATTTGTTCTTGTAATTTATACTGCAGCTTTGATAACAGGGAATTTAAGAGACTGTTGAAAGTTAAAAGTTTCCGTTGCAATGGTTTTCATTGTCTTTTAAAATAGTTTTGATGTGGACTCCAAATAAAAACTTTTCCCACCTGAATATCTTCAGAATATTTTGTTCATCTCTTAGTCCATAGCAAGGTCATATTTTATTTCATTTTATTATCTCTTTATCAGTTATTTCACATAGACAGGCTCAAGATTTATGCATAGAACATAGTACGAAAGAAACATATTTTTACAGTGTTAAATGACAACTGATGTTCTTATCATCTCCCACTGCTATCACCAGATGCTTTTTCTGTGTAATCTAGCATGAACACAACTGGAAGCCACAAGACTTGTGATCGACTCTTCCCCTGGCTTACCATTCCTGTTCCAGGAAGTTCCTGAGTGAAAAATAGTAGGACTGTTTACTTCTCATATTAGCAAGAATTATTGCTTATTCTCACACTTTTCTGACTTTTTCCTAGGCATTTGCTAATGGCCACTTCTGAGTACTATGCTAAATGGATATTTGATACTACCTGTCCATTCTTTACTTTTCTAAACACTACTAAGATATACCCATTGCCTTTCATTGTCAACAGTAATTATAGTTTTAGGTGGGAAAAGTGAATCAGGATGGCACTATACAAAATGGAATGGGTCACTAATGAATTAATTACATTTTAAATTCTCAAAGTACATCCTGTTGGCCAGCAGAGATTCAATAAAACTTTGAACAGGCTTCTCTAAGTGTGATATCCTGCATCGCGCTGGATGGAGATAAATTTAAGTAGTTCTCACCTTGCTGTTCTACATGCTAAGTAGTCCACTGAAGGCAAAAGCTTGACAATACTCACTCCACATAGCTGGAGGGTAACTTGGCCATTTATTTACTTTTTTCTTCCTTTTCTCTGCCATTGGTTAGACTTGGTCTTATTTTCCTGAACCACTCAGCTTCAGAATGAAATGGAGGTGGTTGATTAGTATAAATGAGATAGACTGGGCTCATTTCAACTGTGAATTAAAATATAACAAGACTGAGGCAATGGCAATTAATTTTCTATTATTTCATAACTTTATGTAACTTACTAAAATTACCATCTTTTTTCCCCCTTTCATTTTACAGGCAGAAAATTCTTAAACAGCTTCATCTATACTAGCTATCTGACAGCTTTGCCTAGGAAAGTGTATGAATTTCCAATTAAGTCAGACTAGATTAATTTGTTTCTGTCATCATCAAAACGTGAAAACCAAATCAAGTATTCAACATATTGCAGCCTAGTGGCACAGTATAAGAGAAAGTTGGTACGCAGCAGGGTATTTATTATCTAATAGGCAGCTAAAGATTACAGCTAATAATACAGGTTACTAGGCAGGATCTCTTTTCCATTCCTCCCTGCTTCTTTGGTGTGGAACAGCAGAACAATATACCTTTGAAGCTAGTCATGATATGACTAAATGAGATGCCTGCTTTATGCTAGGGCACAGAATCTGTTATTTTTACAGCCCTCAGGGTTTTGAGAAACTATTGTTATTATCTAAACTTGATTTTCTATTGCTCAATTCCTATCAGAATTCAGTTGATAAAGCCTTCAAAAAGTCAGACACCTATGAGCAAAATAGGTACCCCAGCTAACATCAGTAGAATAGAAGCACTTTAGGGATAGCAGATGCCTTTTCCCTGCTTCTGTAGTTTTAATGCACATTTTTAATGAAAAACTGTCTGGGATTTAGAAGTGGAATTAAAAGGCATTATTAACCTCTATGAGGTATCATGCAGAGACATAATTTTTACTTGATATCTTTGCTTGACATATAGCAATCAGCTTCTTTGAACTACTGGCTAGGTTACTCACATGTTCTATTTCTACTCTGTTTTAGTCAAAGTTAGTTAGATTTGCCAATAAATATGAATTATATTCTTTCTGTAACTGAATCTATTTTGACATGAAGTGATCATACAAGCACTGCGTCTCTGGGCAAAGCTGACAGGGTGGAAGACGCTGACCCTTCAGCCAGTGTTTGGGGATAATAGATACAAGAGAGGACATATGTGTGATCTTACCATAAAAAAGACATGGATAAAGACAATTACATGTTCAGAACTGTTTGCAATAATTGACATAAGATGTCAAGGGAGTTCTTCCATAACCTCAAATTAATTATTTCTCTGAAGTTCCTCTGGAGTTCAGCAGGAAGCGAGTACAAATGTTCTAATTTAGATGCTAGATGCAGAGGAGCACCTCCACTTCAGAGATTCTCATACAACAGTTTTGGTTACGGAAGAATTCAAGTGTATATACAAGGGTGTGAAGTTAGAGGACTAGAGATAACCCATACTTCCAGAAAAAAGAAAACAAACCACAACTGGATTCTAGCTCACTTCTTCCCAGTTGCACAAAAGGATAATCTATATTTTTGTGCTTTCCCTAACTGTGCCCTTACTCTCAAGTTATCATTACAAATATTACTAACTCTATGTCACAAAAAGTTTTCCAGAGAAAACTAACTGATGATATGGCTGGATGAACAAATTCATCATTGAAAACCCATCAGTAGATCAAAGGTCAGAAAAAAGTTATGCATATTTTATAACATCTAACAAAAAAAAAAAAAAAGAAA
>NDXB01011393.1:86234-98691 GCA_002631895.1 Agapornis roseicollis | reverse complement strand
CTTTTTTTTTTTTTTTTTATTTTATTTTTAATATATTTAAGTATTACACAGGGAAATATCCTTTCACCCTGAAATAGTAAAGAATGGTATTTTTTCATTTGGTTGTGTAAGCTTCCTGTTCGTAACATAACTGTGGACTTGATGTGGAAGGATTGTTTATCCATGTACACCAACTTCATCAATTACTCTATTTTTAATCAAGATGACTACAAATAAACAACACAGCCCAACACAGATTTAAACAATCAACGTGCAATAGCCCAATCATTCTTCCAACCTCTGTTACTTATGTCCTACCACCTTTATGGTAAATTTTAAAATGACGTTCATCATATGTAAAAGTTTTAGAGAAAAGTGGAGCTAACATTTTCAATGCAGTTTACACATCAGACTCTTAAATAGAAATAATTGTCTTAAACATTTTTCAGTTGTACATAAAAAAAGATTAGGAAAATGTTACAGTAATAAAGACCATTCTAATTTTCCTCTAATATCTTTCCTTTAGAAGAGCATATTTACAAGCCAAGATTATACTGTAATTGAAAACTTTATTTATTTTTTTTTTCATGCACCCAAATTGAAAGGGAACGAAACTTCAATTTAGCATTTGGTAGATTTCTTTAATGGCCAGTATGTTAAAATCTTTTTAGAATTCTACCTAATAAAGCTATTACAGAGGAACAACTAATTTAATCATTTGTACAGAGATCATTTCAAGCAGATCATTTCAAGCAAGAAGGAAACTAAAATAGAAATTAATTAACTAAAAGGTTGTTTAACTGTAGAAAGCAGTGACAACAAAATCAGTTGTGGACAGAAATGACTAAAACGTATAGTAGGCTGCAATACTAGCCTACAGAGCACTAACAAAAACATTATTTATTGAATAGATATTCAAGCTATTTTTTTATATTCGTAGGGAAGTATTTTTTGTTTGTTTTTAATTTAATTTTATGGTTAGTATCTAGGAAAAATGGCCAAGCAGAAAGACACAAGAAGGTAAAAAGGTACACGAAAAATGCAATAAATTGATAATAGGTAGCTCTCTGCGTGTGTGTTCACACTTCTTTTTGTATAAAAAATGGACATATTTTCCAGCAAATAATTTATAAAATCCAACCGCTCATGTAATTAAAAATTGAAGAATTCTATTGGTCAAAGAAGATAAGTTGCATTCCTATGATCTTTAAGGTGTGATTAATGCTAACTGACTTCAGAACTGAAAATAGATTCTTAGATTTAGTATATGATCAGTCCACAAAGATGAAAGATCAGCTGTTTAGCATAATGTGGTTTCTATTGCTTGTGTATTTAAGTATATTTGGATTCTTTTATGAAGACTGGTTCTAATACCATGTTTTATACCTCAGTCTTTTTTTACAGTAACAGTATACGAAAAGTTTGGATGACTTTGTTCTTATTCGTCCCCAATTGACATTAAGGTACCTATTTCACTGATGTGCATGTAAGCTGGGATGACATATCTTTGTTGCTATTTATAAGTGGGCAAAACTTGGAAGTGAAGTTTTTCTTACATTACTCAATTAGCAGGACTGCAGTTTATCTGCTTACCTTGTCATGATTTTATTGTTAACTACGTGTGCAAATTTTGTGTCAATATCTGCATATTTTTTTCTACAGATCTCATAAGATAGGCCTCCTTAAAAATCCCCAAATCCTAAGATACTAGGAACTGGAATAGTCTTGTCTTTAATCATAACAAATATTGATGTCAAATGTGGTCAGAGTAGAAATTTCTCTCACTTGTGTGCTCAAACTTAGCAGTCAAGATCTTTTGCTGCCAGTTAATCCATCCCAACCACTAACATTGGCACCTCAGAGCTATTACTAATACTGAATCTGAAACTGTTTAAGAGTAAGCAAAACCCTGAAGGTTCATGAAATCAATAAAGAACCTCACAAAAATATCTCACTTTCGTAGTGAAAATCCACTGTTATGGGTCTGTTCTAAACCCCTGAACTAGGACTAGATAAGCAATTTTCAAATCTCTCAGAAGGAAAAGTTGGGATGGGATGATATAATAAAATTTGTGAACTTTTGCTTGGCCTAATGGTATACTTGAATTAATGACAAAAGGACATATAGATTTTATTGTTTAGATAGGAGTAACATGAAGTGTCCAGACAGAATCATGCTGTTTCTTATATTAATACTTTACATTTCAGATCTTGGACACATATAAGCAGCTTCCAAAAGCAAAAAAAACTATGTATCCTTTACTACTGCATAAGTTGATTTTTTAACTATATGAAAAAAAAAAAAAATATGTAACCTTTAAAAAAGAAAAAAGTGATTTTTTAAATAAATAAAAAAAAAAAAAAAAAAAAAAAAGAAGGAAGACTGCATTTGCAGATAAGCACTTTTGCAATTTTAGTCAAACTATTTACAGTGTCTCCCACACTGGAGGTTCTGGATATCACAGTCGATATGCTGTAACTGGTAGTATGAGAATAATATATGATCTTATATAATTAAAAATTTAATCTAATATTACTACAGAAGGGTAATTTAAGTTATACTGTTCAATGAACAAGGACAGCTTCCTTAATAACATAGTGTTTGGGATGCAGAAATTGTAGTTGAACAGATGGAGACACTAATGTTTTACATCTCTCTGGCCAGCTTGGCAAAAATACGTTTGTGCATAGCCTGTGTAAACTGTATAATTTAATCCCTGCCTTATATAATAAAGGATGAATAATTAAGAATATGCTATTCTGTAGAATTTATTCGTAGCTGACCAATACGTAATTTAAAATTTATTATTATGAAATAGTCATGTTTGCTTAATCAGTATTGTTATACAGAAAGACAATAACAGAAGTTTTATAAGGGTAAATTTATACATATATATATATATAGCAAATAAATACTGTAAAACAAAAAGATAGACTTTAGCACCAGAAACCTGTCACCATAAAGCGCTGCAAGCTATGAGTGGGTTTGGGATTAGTACTCCTATATACTTGACCTTTTCTTAGACTTAGATTCCTCTGTGGACATTCACTGTTGACTGTTGAAAAAAGGATACTGGGCTACACATTCCCAACTTGTCCAAATCTGGAGCAACTTCTTGAAGGTCATCCTTGCTTTAAGCACAGACAAAAACTGCTCATAACTTACTGTTAATGGTTCATGTAGTCATTATAACTTTACAGAGAGAATGATAATCACAGCCCTTTATATAACTGGATGAAGATAAAATATAGATCTTAAATATCTATGTAAATATAACCATAAAGCACTGCTGCTTTTTTCACATTAACAAGCATTCTCTTCNGTAGTCATTATAACTTTACAGAGAGAATGATAATCACAGCCCTTTATATAACTGGATGAAGATAAAATATAGATCTTAAATATCTATGTAAATATAACCATAAAGCACTGCTGCTTTTTTTCACATTAACAGCATTCTCTTCCAGACAGTAATAATATTATTCTGCCACTCCACAGTGCAGTATTTAAGTCTGAGCATGTGACCAGAATAAAAATAACATCTAATTTTTATTACATTCTGACAGTCCATAATTCTGTTTGTGGAGTACCCCTAGTTGATTAACCTGTCTGTTTTCCACCTTCTTCTATTCTGTAATGAACATAATGATGAACAGCTTTCAGGGGAGGCTATATAAAGCAGGAGAAATTTCTCACTATATAGATCTTATTTACAGTATTACGTGTGCAAAAAAGACTCAGGTGTAAAATCTGTTGGAAAATGCAATGCATTCAAGGACCATTGGAGCAGGTCCATAGAGTTAAATACTACCTGGACTTTATGACAGTCCTACTAGAGATTAGTTCTACTTCAGATCAGTTATTAAGTCAGCTTACACCCAGAAAAATCTTACAAGTACTTCACAAGTTCCTCAGGTGTTCAGTTGCCTAATGACACACTCCTGATTCACTTATCAGGAGCTCATGTAAAGCGCAGCACTACTTCAGAGAAATTTGACATGTTAATAGAAGTGAACATCTGGGAAGTGTCAGACTTATTCAGATAAATATTACATGGATTTGTTAAATAGGAGGTTGAGAGATATGTTGCCCATACAAAAAAGCCAAAAAAATTTTAGTTTGCAACAGAAAATGTTAGCTAGGGTCTCTGATTTATTTTCCTTAAACATTTAATTGGCTGTCTGAAATTCCATAGTCCTCCATCCAGTCAATTATGTTCTTTGGAACATTCATGTCTCCTTTGGAAGTAAGCTTACTCAAGATAAACCAAAGGGTAAAATCACTTGTTACCATATACTGGCTAAAACCAACTGTATTTCACCACAGCATTTTTGATTGGTAGTGTCTTCATACTGTGTGCTTAAATTTAGAAATACATGCATGGCTTACACTTTTTAAGCTTTTAAGCCTGGATTTGCTCTGCTCTTGTGTCCTGATGCTGAGAGCATTCATCACAAAGTCATTCTGTTTCTTCTAACAGAGAAGCAGCTGTAATATGAGAAAAATTGGCTTAAATCATGTTGGTTTTAAGAGTAAGATTTTTCAAAGCTTGAGTCCAGTGTTTGGCCTCTGAGAGTCCAAAATGTCAGATCATTATTCATGGATAGTTAATTTCCTATTCAGACGAAGTTAATCAATAGTATTGCTGCAGATGAAAAAAAAAAATGAAAATCCTACAAAATACAGAATTGTTTGTAAGGACTATTGCACTTATTTTCTGCATTGATTCTAAGAAATGCTTATTACTCTTAAAAAAAAAAAAATCTGTTTAAATAAAAGCAATGGTATGCATTTTTTAAGATTAATTCAAAAATTTTTTAGATATTTCTTGTTCAACTTCATAAGAATCCAGTGTTTCTGCATGCCTGTAGATGCACATCCATCACGTATCTAAAAACTAACTTGTTAACATTAGAATAATGTAATTATTAGAATAAAGAAGTATTGTCAGTAGTCATCAATCTATGTACTTTACTCATAATTTTGAAACAAGAATAGGAAAGCATAGAAAACAAGAGGAGAATGCATAAATTCCTTTTCGTACCTGTATTTTTGAAAACTATCAGTCTTGAGCATTCTGAAGGTCTAAAAAAGCCTAATACTCAAATATTCAAATAAATTTAACTGTTCTAAATTAGAACTCCATTCCCCCAAGGTAAAACTGTAAAAACATACCACTGACATTTGTGGATCTGTATAATTAATTTCATCCCTAAACTAAAGAAAATAATTAGAAAACACTAAGAAGGATGAAAAAAGTCATAGAACCACTTGAAAGAACATATAATGTAAAAAGCAAAGAAAAAGTATATGTATGTAATCTGGGAAAGGGAGGGCATCAAGTCTCAAAGATTCAAATGAGACCAATAAACAGTAGAAAAAATAACTGTGAGATACAGAAAATGGGTGAACCTGATAAATGTAACTGTTGTTGTTCATATACTTGCCTTCTCTAAAGATATTATTTACAGTAAAAAAACAAACAAACAAAATATTATCATATAGAAAGTATTTTGACAAAGCTACCTCTACTGTTGCTGTTCATATATAGGCTGCAAAAATTCCATGTGAAGTGTTAGTCAGCTTTGTAAAACAAGCATCATAGTAGTGATACACGGAGGTGGCCCAGATAATTATATACATTTATATATATATACATGTATATAACATTTTAAAGTATACACACACACACACACACACTTTAAATTGCTATTACTGCAATATCCCAGGCAACAGTAAAGAACTTTTATGGAACCAGATAACCATTTATGCAAAATAACCCTATGCTACAGAACAAGCAGAAAAGCAGAGTATGAAATTATTCTCCTATTAACTTTCATTTGACTCTTTCTGTAGGGAAAAAACAAAAAACAACAAAACAAACCCAAAAAAACCTCCTAAACCCTAAAGAAATATTTATGGATGGCAAGTAGTGTCATGACACAATTGTGCTATTTCAAATCAATATCAAACAGCTATGTTAATAAATAAGGTCTTTCAATTTCTCTTTCATAACTCCTCATGTTCTTCACTGAAAGTTCCTTAGGTCTCTATCCTGCTGTATGCATCAACAAGCTCAGTGGATATCTAGGACATTTAAGGGTCTGACTTTCCTTCTAAATTATTGATAAAATCTTGTTGATTCAGAAGAAAAAAATAACCTACTATAAAACATTGTATGTTCTAGTTAAGCTATTTGCTTTCAATTTGATTAATTACTTAAAATATTGTATTCAATTACTTTTAATACTTGCTATGAACAGAATACAAAAAAAAAACAAAAAAAAAACAAACAAACCAAACCAAACCAAACCATGCTTGGCAGCTGTGGATTTGTGATCAGACAAGTTGTGTGGTACTAATTATATTCCCTGGAGAAATAAATGAGTAACAACATCCCACATTTTTCTGATTTAAGATTTGGATATTATGGCCTATGAAAAATTTTGCCAAAAAAATATCATGAATGCAAATGGCTAAATAATCCAAAAGGGCAGCAGGCACAGACAAAGCATAAACTGGTCACAATCAATACACAGAGTTTGACTTACTTTTAAACCTGTCATAAGTGTGCTCTACCTGAAGAGTAGCACATTTTAAGTATTTTCTGAGTACTCTAACAAAATGTTGCTGAACAGAGCAGCCAGTTGGCTGTATTTTGTCCTGTGAATCTCAAAATTTGTGCTCACTTGTTCCTAATTCTGGGGAAAAGACTATATCCATAGAGTGGATGAAAACACAGGGATATCTGCAAGATAAATCTTACAGACAATTTAAGTGCTATATTATTTTCTGTAACAAGTGCTCCTTGCCTAAACATAATGTGACCTAGGTGGCCAGTAACTGTCATTGTGAGAACAGGAATAACAGTAGAAAGTACTTCATGGCTGGAATCACAAAATTCTAAGGTATAGATTCATTTGAACCAGGATTTTAAACAAGACATCTAAGTGACATTCCTTACATGAAGAGAAAAAAAAATTAAGAGAGAAATTGGATCAGCCCACTTAAGATACAGACAGGTCTGAAAATGGATTGGACAGGTTTGTGTCTAAGTGCCTTGGGATAAAAATGTCCATAAATGTCAACATGCTTGTTATTACATGGAGTGCTTTCATACCTATGTTGCATAGTCCTGCTGGACCAAATCCTGAAATCTTACCTTATGCATAGTCAATTTTTTCTCAATTAGACATCCCCTGAATTGAATGTGACATTGCCCAAGTAAAAAGGAGTCAGAAGAGTAATATCTGGAGGGTTTGAATCACTGATAGCAGCAGCAGCAAATTTCTGAGAAGCAAAACTGTTCAACTAATTCGAGCTTAATTAAAATAAAATTGACTACGTGAAAAATATTTATTTTCACTGTTTCACAGATGCAAAAACTAACATTGATTAGGTGTCTAACAGAAGAGCATAGTTTTTTTTCTCTTTTTCTCATTTGTGCTCAGTGTGCTACTGTCTTCAAAAGCAGCAAATAAAACATGATACAGTGCAATATAACTATTGTCATGTCTTTATGGTACCCATTCAAGCAGGTTCTTTTGCTGCCAAGAAAATTGTTTGCACAGCCAGAAACTAAAGGTTGAATACCAAGGGATGATGGGTTTAGGCTTCATGAAAGACATTCACTGTTCCTCATGGGAGTCTTTAGTAAATGAGGATTTCATGTTGTGCCAAGTTGTCACTGAAAGTGGGATATTTTCATTTTTTTTCATCACTTACATGCGAAGGTGGTAAGGTAAATTACTTTCATCTCTAGCATGAACTCAGGAATGATGCAAAGATGAAAATAGTTTTCTTTCCTAGCAGACTTGGAGACCGAAAGCTGAATAAATATGAAATGCTATAAAATCTTAAAAGATTGTAAATTTTGAGAGTTAAGAGCTTCCCAAGAAGTTCTACTTCAATCATTTCACATTTCTAAATTAATCACATATTTTTATTTTTTATTTTTTTTTATGGCTGAGATGTATTGGTTTATGGCTTAGGATAGTAGCAAAGACATGGTTGAATATAGATGAACTTCCACATTAGAATCTGTGCAGGATTGGATCTGTCAGAAAATCTCAGCCCAGCAAATAAGCCACAGAAACTGATGAACTTCTTTGAACTAATACAAAGATACTTTCATCCCCCTACTGAAGTAAGTGGCAAACAGATATGAAACTTACAATCAGCATTGCAACACCTCCCTTTTCCTCCTAAAAGACTCAGCTCTGACTTTTATGCCCCCATTGCAACACACATAATAAATGTTCAGTGCATCAAAATGAAATAATTCTGGATAAAATAAGATTTTGTAAAAGCAATAGTTAAGTGTTCATGTATTGTAGAGCTCTAGGAGAAGTTTTACATCACAGAAATATGGTGTGTTCTTCAAAAATATAGTAGAAAATGTTTGCATGGATACAGTCAAATACACTTATGTTTGCCTACTGAATGAATGTATATCAATATGATATTTAAAGCTGCTTTAATTACCTAAGTGTAAAACTAGAATAAATCTACTTTCTGTAAGTAAGAAAAAGAACTATATTTGGAAATGGCCAAAATTAAAATTCTTTATCCTGAAATTCTGATTTTATAATTTACCTTACTTGTGATTCCAGTTTTGTCTACCGCTTTATCTCTTACATTCACTACCTGTGTGTGGATGTATTTTTTATACTAAAGCAGAAAGATTTCTGCTAGATAACAGGACTTAGTGTTGCAATGATATTATAGCAAAAAAAAATAATTGTAATTTGTTTCTTACACCTGAGACAAGATAGAGGCTATATTAATGCTTTAGAACATCGAATTTACAGAGTTTTAGAAAAATAGAACTGAGAACCTTTAATTTTCCTTTCATCTGTATTGTACTGAAAAGGAACACTGTTTTGAGAAGTGTTGCAAATGAAGAAAAAAAAAAAGATAATCTGGAGACCACTGGAAATCTGGGAATAAAACCTTAATTCAATTAATAACCATAAAGTAAGTATTGATTCACTCAAAACTATCTATCTATGTGATAATCATAAATACCCAAAGGGAATTCTCCTTACTGTCTGGATGATTCTTCATATTTTCACTTCAATATAGGGGTTATCAGTAACTATAGTAACACTACCATTTGAGAATGCATTTGCTTTCCAAATACTTTCTGAATATTTGTATACAAACTGCTGAACTGCATCTTTCAAACTGACTATGAGACTGTTCTGAATTCAAATCCTACGACAAGGAACAAAATGCAGTGCTTAAAACAAGAGGGGAAAAAAACAAAAAAGAAAAGAAAAAGGGATTTATGTTAACATAATTCTCCCAAATGCACAAAAAGGCTTCTATGAAGAGCTTGTTTTTTTCTGCCATCTGTTCATCATTCTGCCTCTACAACACTGAAGTTGTAACTGTGATTTTCATTTCAATGAGCCTTCTGATTCCATTGGAAACAAATAAAAGGTTATACTGCTTACGAAGAGTGAAATGCCTAAGTAAAATAAGTGCTTTGATAATTTAAGAAGAAAGGTGATGCTTAATATAATCACTATAACACAATTATTTACTGTTTTCATCAACTGCATTGTGAAATTGCATGTAGTTTCACAACACATAGAAATTTTGTTAAAAACTTTTAAAGAAATATGTGACAGAACTTAGCAACTAGCTAACAAGATCAAATTGCTTGCAATCAATCTTTCAAGCAAATTTGGCTACTACCGGGAAGACTGAGGGAATTGAATTATTTGCTAAACTTAGGTAGATGATAGAAAACTTCCAGATTTGGTTGTTAATTCTGTTCATATTTTAAAGTACAATCTTTCAAACTACTACAGAGAGATTTACTAAAAGACTGTGATCTTTCCTAGATTACACATACAGATAATTTAATGTGTTGATATCTAAGATATCTGAATTTACAAAAACTTTCTTAAACACCTGTTCCACAACAGAATCCATACAAAATGATCATTTCACACTCACTACTTCTATCATATTGCTGGGCTGAGGATGCTGTAATTCATGGAATAAGAATTCTGTAGAGTTACAACACTACTCATTTGCAAAGACTAAATAATGCAGTGATGTGTCTCAAGGTTCTATTAATCCAACTTTTTCCAAAGTTGCTAAATGCCAAATAAATCATAAAACAGACTTCTAAAAAAATCATACATCAAGTCAGAGGCAGTTACAAAACAGGTGAAAAAACCTCTTAACCATGATGAGTCTGAAATAGGGATCCTCTTTTCCAGGTATTTTTGAGGTAAAGGGAATTCTAAGAGAAGGTTATACGTGGAATGGAAAAATAGTACTTCCATTGTCTGCAAAATAAAATTACTCTTATTATCAAAGAGTTTATTTTCTGAAAGCACAGATGGTATCAACATGCTTCAGTAGCCACCTTTCAGTAACTGAGAATAGAATGAGACTGCAAAGTAGTGGAATAGACCAGGTATAGAGAGCACAGCTGTGTAGTTTTGATGAACAGAACTGAGATTTATTTCATTAAGATCAAGGAGAAAAAAAAGCTCAGGTTCTTTCTTTTCTTTGATTTAATTTAGGAAAGTTATAAAGCAAAACTACTATTAAATTTCATCATAACAGTTTTACATTTTCCAGCTGTTCTTGGGCAATAATAATTGCTCAAAACCCAAGTTTAAAAATAAGTTTGCTAACCCTAAAACTGTTCTCATCTTTCAGGTTCTTTTCTTCAATCATGCATCCTACTGAAGCATTCCCTCTCAGGACTGGGATGATTAAGTCCTTGCTAATGAAGCCTATGAATCAGAGAAGAGCAGATATTGCAGCTGCATATAATCAGGCACAACTCTTACCTGAAGGTAGTGGGGCTCAGTCTCAACAGACTTTAATAGACCTCATCCTTTGAGGTTATGTCTTAATAGTGACATCCAGTAACAACACAGTGCCAAAGAGGTCTAAGAGAACAAATCATACAAAACAAAACATGTATAGCTTATTCATTTCCAAGGAATTATTGATGTTTAATTTTTATAAGGCGGAAAATGAAAAAAAAAATAGATATGATCTTGAAAAGGACATTGTTATTTTATCTTATATGCCTGTTTTATAGAATCATAGAATAGTTAGGGTTGGAAAGGACCTTAAGATCATCTAGTTCCAACCCCGCTGCCATGGGCAGGGACACCTCACACTAAAAAATGTCACCCAAGGCTTTGTCCAACCTGGCCTTGAACACTGCCAGGGATGGAGTTTTCATAAAACTGCTATTGAAGGTTAATGATCATGCTTATTTTCATTGATCTCCTATATGTTGTCTTGTCCAACTGGTGCAAAAGTGAACTGAAAAACACATTTCTTGGTGGTTGGTCTTAGTCAGCCCCTCCATTTACAGCTTGCATTTTCAAAGTACATAAAAATGGCCTACTGCAGGAGCCCTCAGTGATAATTTCTCTGATTCCTCAAGGCTCATAGAAATGAGCATGCAGCAGCTGGGGCTGAGCAGAGCAGAGGCACAGGACAAAGTTACAAGGTCCTTTACAAAATCATTAGCATTTTTTTTATCTTTTCCAGTATATAGTAGCCAAATATTTTAGTCTTGATATTATATTATTGCCATGAAAATAATAAACCTACACCATTCCTGTTTTCCATGATACCATATGTACTCTTCAATTTTTCTCCATTACACATGCATACATAGAAGTGTGCAGGTAAACACACAAAACCTACTAAAAATTATTCTTAATATCTTCACCAGCTAAAAACCACTAGAGTGGCACTAGAGCTGCCCCTGAACAAACTATTCCATTAAACTCTCTCTGCCACATCTACTATGATGTGGAAAACCACACCTAGTCCTGCACAGTTATCCCTGTACTCCAAATCCAAATATTAAGCCACTCTTGTACCTGCACCAAAAGACTTTTTTGTCTTTCAAAATCTACAGATGAATTGATCCACAAGGCTCCCTTTGCAGAACTGCATCTACACCTCCCCTGACACAAATAATAAAATCACAAAACTTCCGCTTAAGGTAAGAAAAATATATGAATACTAGTTTTATGCCTAAAATCTGTGCCTGAGCCTAATATCCTTGTTCATGTAGGACTTTGTCGTGGTTTAAACCCAACCAACCAGGCAGCTCGTTCACTCACTCAAGCCCCCTTTCTTGCCCTCCCCTGCTTCCAGAGAGATGGGGGGAGAATCAAAAGAATGCAACTTCCACAGGTTGAGATAAGAACAGTTCAGTAACTAAGGTATAACACAAATCACTGCTGCTACCACCAATAATAATAATGATAAAGGAAAAGAATACAGCATCCCATCAACCACAACAGATAACTCACGACACCCCACCAACCGAGTGCTGACCGACCACCTCTTCCAACCACCCCGAGAGAGCTAGGCCTTCCGGATCACCCCCAGTTACATCCTGGGCATGATGTGCTATGGTATGGAATACCTCTTTGGTCAGTTTGGTCCTGTCAGTACAGTCCTGTCCCTCCTTCCTCC
>NDXB01011393.1:36248-79218 GCA_002631895.1 Agapornis roseicollis | reverse complement strand
GTTTTTTAAAAAAAAAAAAAAAAAAAAAAAAAAAAAAAAAAAAAAAAAGTCCTAATCATTATTCTTGATGAAGACCCTATGAAACAAAACCTGCTGCAGTGAGAATCCAGCTCTTCGTTCTGTTCTTGGATACCCTTGGGAAATTTTATTCTCTGTGCTTTAGTCTCTTTGTTCCTTCTGTATTATGGGGATGACTCTATTGGTAAATGAGCAAATGCTTTTAACAATGTTTATATAAGTACTTGCACCCATGAGTTCTTGCATTCTGCACATGAATATACTTAGCCTCTTACAGTATGCTACATCTGTGAGCATTTCTGTCAGTATACTATTTGAGCAGAATGTATCAGGAACTGGATATAATAGGAAAGCATAGCAAGTTTAAGCTAATCTATATTAAAAGTACAAAGTGAAAAGTCACTGACAGTAATTTATATGACACTTATATGCCAGTAATAATTATCTTCTCAGCAAGAAGTTTCCAAAACTCCAACCCTTTTTCCTACAACTTGTACAATGTGAATAGATAGGTGTTTGAAACCGAATACAAATCCAGGCATGCATGCTTTAGCAGCATCTTTATTTAGGCCTTCATTAATGAAGCTTTTTTCCTCATTTTGTTTCTGCTTCTCATTTTTTTTCTTTTTATTTGAGATCTTATGTGGTCATTGTTTGCCTCCTGTATCTTCCTTTAACCAGTCATTCACTGTTCCCATAGAAACATATGGTGGTTTTATCTCTCAGTATACTGTCTTTTATGCTTTATTATTTTTGCATTTGTTTTATGCTTCTTCTCTGCCATATTTTCACCTCCAGATCTCCATCAAAAATACATTTTCTATAATAGCTGACTCATTTAGAGAGGTAAAGACATAGTTGAATTATTTCATTTCAGGTTTCGTCAAGATAAAAGTAAGAGCTAGAAGTGTTAATCTGAGGCTTTCAGAGCCCTTGCAAAATGAAATATTAACCATCAACAGTAAAACAGATCAAGAAATAATGTGCATAAAGGCTCACAATCCACTTACTTAATACCAACCTGCAACAGTCAAAATAATAACAGAAAAATTCATTTGTAATGAGTGTAATAATTTAACTGAGGGAATTATGCATCGCTGGCACAATTTACCAAAGTATGTTGTAGATTTTGCACTGTTTGAAGTCTTTATTATTGTGTATTTTAAAGGATATTTTGGACAGAAGCCATTTAATGAGTGACTTAGGTTCATGAATTGCTGAAAAACCTCAAATGTTCTTAAATCATGTTTTAAAAAGATAGAAGATAAGGTCTTGCAGTCAAAGCATTCAATTTTCTTAAATTACTGCCTTTGATACAGTTTGACTCTTTACAAAAACAAGGAAAACGATCTAGTGAATGTAAAAAAGGAATGAATGGGACTTAGCAGGATTAAGAGATTTTCCAGACCCCCAAAACAAGTAGAAGAGCTGTAATTGCAAAGGCCATGCAGAGAAATCTTCACAGACTTCCTTCTTCCCATGGTCCTTTGCAGCCCAAAGAGAGAAAATACAAGTTGGTTCAGGGAAGCTATAGTGAACAAGATGTGTAGAACAGATTCGTAGAAACAGGGAGACACTACAGTGGCAGTACAGATCCTTCTTGGATTATCATTCTGTGCCTGTCAACCTTCAGAAAGTTTTACTAATGCTTTGTATTAAAGAAGCAGAGTGACAGCAGCATAGATTATAACTGTTAGAGATGGCCCCCATATTTATTGTTGTTGCAGGTCCTGTTGGAGGGTGATGCTACAATAAATTTCTGCTGGGGAGCTTATGCCATTAAACAATATTCATACTACTAAGCAAAAATACCCTCAAATATATTAGAAAAATAACTATGTAGTTGCTTTTTTAAAATACAATATTCAGCACTTATACACATAGATTCACTCACATAGAATTGTGGCTATTGTCTTCCCATTGCTTTTTATTTAAAAAGGTGGGATTATCTTTAAATCTTGGCACAGTCATCTCTCCAAGGGTATAACAAGCACTTTCTTCTTGCTCAGCAACTCACCTACCACTACAGAACAACTGCTAATAAAGTTTAAGGGAAGTTTCTGCTATATACTAATAACTAATATGAATTTATCCCCCACCAAAAGTTATAATCTCAGAGGCGTCACCTTCTTCTGAATTCACTAATATAGCAGATATGTCACAAGCTATTTCACTGAAAATCTCATGAAAATAAAAGCTAGTTAAGGACCAGATTTTTAAGAGCATTTAAGGATGTGGAGATACAAACAACCCTTTAAGAAGTTTTTTATTTATTTTTCTTTTTTTTAAATCATTTCATTCTCCAGTAGATCAATGGATGTCAGATTCTTTACAGCAGGAGCTATCAGCTGGTGAGTTCTTAAGCTACTCATAAGTAGCTGGCTTGCAGGTCCCTTGGGTTATTCCTCTGCTGAGCTTGTGACACACAGTCAACAACAGAGATGAGCTGGCAGAGAGACTTTTGGGTAGTTTGAACATTTGGCTTTTTATCTCCCCCTAATCAAATACTCCCACACTTCATAGCCTCTTCAGCTAAGGTATGAGTCTTCATGTAGGGTTTTGATATATGACACCTAGCTCAGAAAGATAGGTCAGCTTCGCATTTAAATGGTTTGTAAAATGCAACTAGGGTACCAGTATACACATGTTCCATGTTTTCCTTGTTGGAAGCACCCTGTATTTTATATACAATATCCTGCAAACTTGATATACTCCCCTAAAGCTATGTAGTTTAACAGTGAGCAGGGCAGGCTGCAACACATACCTTGTCCCATCCTGTTGTTCCACCCCCCTTCTCTCCCCATACCCCACCTCCCCATGTCTGGAATATATCTGGCTTCACGTAGAAATGTATGAAGGAAAAAATGTAGGTTAGCTCTATGTCAGGACTTCAGCTGGTTTCATAATGAAAGCTGTATTGGAAGTGAACTGGTGTACTTTTGTGGATGAATTGGTCTTTTATAGGAACAACTTTCTCTGCGAGGCGCTCGCAAAGTGGTTCAGAGACCCTGCTACACCTCCAGAAGTAAGATCTGCAGGATTTATGACAACTATTGGCCCTGACTGCCCCACCCAATATTTCAGCCTGGTGAGTGCAATATCACTACATTAGACAGTACCTATATCACTCTTACATATAATGTTGATTACAGGTCCTCTCACAATAAACCAAAGTGCTAGTATACCCTATCTCTAAAAGGATATTTTACTCCTGCAGAGACTCAGACACATCACTGTTTTGCAGGTGTGTTTGTCAGTTCTCGAGCACATTTCAACAGCAGTCTCCCAGCAGTCTTCATTTTCTGTGGAATCATCAGCTCCTGGCTCAGATGCCACTTCTCTGGGACTGCCTCAGAAATTTGGGTTGAAATCTTTCTAAAAGCCCATTTTATCAAAAAGCATTTATCAGGAAATAAAATAGTACCGTAAGCAACATGCTCATTCCTTGTGATTTCAACTGCTTGCCTCTGAAATGGGGAAGCACTACCTCTCCAGAAAGTTAAGTTAACAAGAACCCTCTGCAGAAGTATGAGGACATGCCATTGTCATACAAACAGACACAGTAATCTTTTTATTTTCATTATTAGTAAGTCTCTTGATCACAAAATACTCAAAAAATTCATTCTGAAATCCATAGATCTATATTTAGCTATTTCACTTCTTTAAAAAAAAAAAAAAGAAAAGAAAAAAAAAGTTTATAAAAAAGTCCATCATCAGGTTTAAGACTATGTTTTGCAGACCACAATGCTTTCTGTAATGTGGAGGGCTGCTAAAACAAAACAGCTTCTTAGAAAAAATCATCTGCTTTTAGTGAGAACAGATGTTTCAAATTGACTTTCAGATTGAAACATAAACTCCTCTAATTCAAGGTCATGTTTGACTGTAGGGCAGCTGAACTGATTTTCAATTGCATATGGAGGGAGTATCTGGAGCTAAGCTTATTTTGAAGCAATGATGATTTGCTTTCCAGAACTATTTTCAGTCTGTGGGGAAATTTTTCAATTAATTCTACTTTGCATGAAGTGTTGTCCATTTGCCTGAGTAAGCACTGATGCATCGAGTGCAGCAGTTCAATGATGTTGCAAGTTTATACTGAAACTAAGATAAATTCTTTTTTTTTTTTCTTTCTTATAAAGCAATGCTTCTGTAAGTGATCCAAGTCCTATCATTTAGTTAGACATCATGTTCATTTAAAACTAATGCTTTGGTTAGACTGATCAAAATACTACAGCTCCAATGTCAAATGTTAATGGCCAAAATGAAGGGTACATCTAAGGGAAATACTATAAGAAACTCAAAATAATTTGGAGTTTGTATAATTGACACTATACTTTTTGTTTCATGAATCACTTAAGTCAAACCTACTAAATGCATAGTGATGAAAGTGATATTTTTTGTAAGACAGTGGTGAAAAGAGATACTGTTTTAAGGCTATTGTGAATTTCTCTATCCTTAAATAATGTTGTCTTATTCAAATATCTCAGCTAAAATATATAAGTTTAAAAAAAAAAAAAAAAGAGAAAAGGAGTTAGAGACAGCTGCAATACCAAGTAACATTAATGAAGAAGGTCATACTACCATTTATCTTGAGAGAAAAAGAATGCATATGTGTTTTATATTGGATACAGCAGTGCACTTGATCAAAAACTGTATTTTGACCTTCTTTTGTAAAACAAATATTATACAGGTGAAACTTTTTCAAAGTAAGATGTTTCCAGGAATCCATAAGCCTTGCCCCATTGCCACAGTGATACTTACCACAAAGAAGAACATTGTAATAGCATGCTTGCATGAGCTTGACCTTGAAGCAGAAAAGACCCTGAAGTCGACCAAATAATCTTGATAGAAACATAGTACAGTGGCCAGGTGCTCCTGGTTCCTCCTCCTGCCCACCTCCCCCTTTAATAATCTGTCTACCAACCATGGTTCTCCACAGAAAGAAAGCAATTCAGAAAGATCCTGAGCTGTACATTCCTTTATCTGGCTCATGCTTCACAGACCAAGTCAGGGTAGGACAAAAGGTGACACTGTTAAGTCACTTTCTTCATAGAGCAAAGAAAAGGAAGATGTAAAACAGATGGGCTCTTGTCTTACCTGACTCAAAGTGGCAGAAGTATCTTTGCCATTGATCTGGATTAAGGAAGTGTTTTACTGCTTCAGACTAAGGCAAAATATTCAGATGTCCTGCAAGACCTATTCCAGGAGTGAGATGTCAGCAATTCTATAGCCCCTAGAGAAGCTGTAGGAGGGGACACGAATGACACCTGTAGCAGCAACAAAGTTACATAGATGTGTTTAGGGATTTTTTCATTAAATTCAATACTGTTTTTTTTTTTATCAAGTCATAGTTGAGTAATTATTTTAATTTTGCTGAAGATCCAGCAGCAAATTGATTCAGAAAATGGAAACAAAACATACAGAAGAAATTTTGCAGTCTTAATCCAGAAACATTTCCCAATGTGTAAGTATTTTAATTTGCTGACAAAGTATTTTTGGATGGTATTTTCGGTAGTTAAGAGTAGTTTTTCATATCAAAAAGTAACAATATATACCCTTAGAAGCTCTGACCTCTGTTTAGTGCTTTCATTCAAGGTTTGACCCACTCTTATACAGATACAGAGACATAAGATATTATCCAGAAGTAATGAAATTTCTTTCCATCCACCCTTCAGATAAAAACAAGGATCAGGTTTAACATATGTATCATATATTACGATTTATTTAGGACTACTGACGTTTGCAACCACTCTCCAGATGTTTTCAGAACAAAGTAAAGTCCTATTGTTATGAGCTAGTATAATTCACAATCACATTCATAAATGTACCAAAATATGTTACCCCTTAATATTTGGGTCAGGAGGTTGTCATCTCTGCCTCACCCCCACCTCCCAAACTTTTTTATTCTGGTGGCTGGAAGCCTGCTTTTAGCCTAGATTTGTTCATGATCTCTGTGTACTTATTCCTTTTTGTAAAATATTACCTGTTGTGTATGCATTTCTTCTCCCTCACAAGTGTTTATATCCCTGAAGGATTTAGAAAGCAGTTGTATCCATTCTCAGCTACTCTCTTGGTAAAGTGCAAATCTTAAGATTGGGTCCTCTGAGGTACCTGTGTGCCTAACTCCTATTTAGGTCACAAACTCCCACTGAAACCAATTACTTCAGGGGGCATTAGGCTCCTCATTAGGAGTTCAATGTCTAAAGAGCTTGGGAGAGACTGAACTGAAGCATCTCTCTTTTTCTTTCATTATCTTTTTTGGACACTGAAAAAACTGCACCAAAGATAGCATCTTCTTAGTGCTTTGTAAAAAGCTATTAATATTCTCCCAAGTCTTTAGGTTAACTTTGCCTTGATCTTAAGTTGACTTTGCCTTTTTATAGGCTAAATCATACTTGAGGTACTGGCTGTGTCCAACTACTGTAATCAATTCTTTCTACACACAGTCATCACCAGTAAATGATCTAATAGGAAAATTACTGTTACTAATCTTTAATTGCATACTTGTAACTATAAAATTTCATCCTAGTTCAGCTATGACACCTGAGGACAATCAGATTCTCCTACATAGTATTTGATCCATCTCTGACTACACACACCCTCTAGCTTAACATTTCTATGGCTTGATGTCATCGACAGAATTAATATACCTCTCAACTCTAGTCTTCGAGTATTTCCACTAGCAGCACCTCTTCCATCTTTTGATTTATGTCTCCACACTATTCATCAGTGTTTGCTCCAAGGTGGGCAGTTGTGGTTTTGAGCAAGACTTGGAAAACATGAAAATCCAGAACTAAATACCTGAAACTTTGGACTTGCTCTCATCATTGCTTTGTAAATTTTGTGCTACTGCTCTGCTTTCCCATCCCAGTTAGCAGTTCCCCGTTTGGTACTATAACAATGATTTACTGTCAGTGCTGCACTGAAGTTTCTGTAGATTAGACTAACTACTAAGATTACTTGGAAGATCAGTTATCAAAAATACAACCTTAGGTTGTCATGGTCTACCTTTGTTTTAAGTTCATTTTCCATTTACTTCAATAAGTGTGTCTTGGGTTCAGCTGTAACAGCTATTTTTCTCCTCCTTTGTAGCTGATGCAGTGCTATGTTTTGGCTTTCAGATATTTTTGTGAAGAACACTGATAACACACTTATGTTTTTAGTTCTTGTTAAGTAATGTTTACTCCAATCAAGGACTTTTTCAGTCTCATGCTCTGCCAATAAGGAGTGGCACAGGAATCCAGGAGGAAGCAGGGACAGGACACCTGACCCAAACTAGCCAAAGGGTTATTCCATACCACAGCACACCATGCTCAGTATATAAACTGAGGGGAGTTACCCATAAGGCCAGATCACTGCTCAGTGATCTAGGTCACTGATCAATGGATCAGGCTGGGTATCAATTGGCCAGTGGTGAGCAATAGTGTTGTGTATCACTTGTGTTTGTTGTTGATTTTTTTCTACCTTTTTAGTTTTATAGTCTCTCCCCTTGTTATCTCCCTTATCATTATTGGTGGTAACAGTAGTAATTTTGTATTATACCTTAGTTACTGAACTGTTGTGATCTCAACCTGTGGGGTTTACATTCTTTTGATTCTCCTCCCCATTCTGTCATGAGCTGGAAGGGAGGAAGAAGGGGGAGAGTGAGCAAATGTCTGTGTGATCTTGAGTTACAGGCTGGGTAAACCATAACAGAGTGTAAGTGTTCTTTTCATTTGATCTGCTTCATCTAAGATGTAAGTGATCTCCTGAGTGGTTGATTTATCTGCATCTTGCCCCCAGTAGACTGACTCCATATTTATAGTGATTCTGGAAATGTCACCCTGCTGTAGTGGCTCTCCTGGGTGTTCCACACCTGCAGACCACCTCAAAATTGTGCTGTGATTCTGCTGCTATCTGAAGCTAGCCACAGTCAAGCTTGTAGCTGCTATTTTAATATGGTAGTGGAATGCTAAAGGTTTAGCTACATCAGTCAAGCAAAAACATTTAAGTGTCACTCTTGTCTTTATAAAAGGTTAGACAAATTGTCACTCTATTAAAAATACAAATGTAAAGTGCACTTAAACACTGACCAAATTGTTACACTGATGAAACTTAATTACCTGTTGTCCATGAAATGTAACATGCTGCAGAAAAGCTCAATCACTGAGGCAGAGTCAACATTATTCATGCATTAACCAAACACCTAAACTGGAGTGTTAAAAGACTTTCATTTTGTCCTTGTTTATTTGATCATCACAACAAAAAGGAAAATATTTGGGTACTGGTCCAAAGAACATTTCAAAGAACAGCTTGAACGGCTACCTGATTTTTTTTTTTTTTTTTTTTTTTTGCTACCTGCAATACATATTCCAGAAGATTTCGCCTTTGTGTTTAGCATTATAAACCTGCGGTGCTTCCCTCCTTATACTTGCCAGTGAAAAATATCTGGTATTTGCAGTCACTTCCCACTACTTCCCCACTTGAAGCCAAGCATCATATGCAAGCTGGATGTTTTTAATGTACTAACAAGATCCTTTCTTAAATGAACAAAACCAGTACTTACAGTTACATTTCACAAACATGAATATTTGCCAGGTTTTCTTTGCTCCTATAGTCACAGAATGAAGAATTTTAGCACAAGTAATCCAGCAGATCTGCAGTTTTATTCTCTTCCCTCCTTTTCCCCTACTCCCAGTTCCTTTCCCGCTCAGATGAGCTCTCAGATGTCAGATGTCATCAGATCTGATGACTGCAGAAGCCTGATATCTCTTTAACAATATATTGCAACCATTGTTCTAGGGAAGGCAGAACAGATTAAACTAAAAAGATTTGCAAAGCTTTTTCTTGGGCAACCATCAGTTTTGAAAACATTCATTTAGATTTACAAAAGTAACAGGAGCAAACTATCAAACTACCTCTTATTATAATTTGCTCATTTACACTTTAATGAATAAATTATTATGCTGTATCAGTTCTGTTCTGCTGTCATGATAAAACTTGCATTTATATAAGCTGTAATCAGTTTCACTATGGACACAAGGGAAAAATGATTCTGAGATGACAAGCACAAATATTTTTTTATATACCACTTGGCTTTGAGAATTTACAAATGGTTTGTAGCAACATGCAAAAGAGAAAGTGCTATTAGAGGTGTGTCTACAGCAATTATTACTGTGCTGAGAACTAGAATGGATGTGCCATCCATCTTTCACATGCCTGAGCTATAGCATATATTTTGCTTCTTGCAGTTTACTCTGCTGATACTGTTTCATCAGAAGAGAAAAAAGAAAAGGCTTTTTTATACCTACACAGAATAAAAAAATGGATTTCAACATGAGATTATTTAATCACAGCAAGCCTGAGATGTTTTGATAAATGGTCCACATGCATTTTTCTTATGTAGGTATTACTCTCTCCATTTAAAGTTTTTCAATGTTTATAAATAAAGGCATTAGATATCACTCTTCCTCACCCTTGGGAATCTTTTGAGTCCTTATTTTTCATGTCTTCAGTGAAAGTGGAAAAATGTATTAAATCTCACTTTGTTTTCCCCTTCATAAAACACTTGCTGGTTCCCTTTTTCTATTGATTAACTGTTATGCAAAGCAGTTGACAAATTTGAAGGCCAACTTCAGAACATGAGGGGAAAGGCATATAACTTCCTGCACATCACACGTAAGTCTTTCACAAACTTCTCACAGTTTTTCTTTGGCTTTTTGTTTTTTTGTTTTGTGTTTCCCCCCCCGCCCCCCCCCCAGATCTTCAACATCTCACTGTAGTTGTAGCTATGGTAGAAGGAAGCTGAACTTAAAAATTCAGATATACGATTTTGCCAGCTTCTTTATAGCACAATATCATGATATCCTTTTGTATCCAACTTTTTTCTCAGTAATTACCTACCATCTGTTTCATTATATTTACAACTTATCATGACCACTGTTCAGAAAAGAGCTTCAGTGCCACGGCCAAGCAAGACTTGGAGCAAGAATGGGAAGCCTAACTAATTTTATAAATGAAGCCCTCAGTGTTTTCCAAATGTTGTGAATTTATGTTTAAAACATTTCCATGAAGTAACAAAACTCCCAGTATTTACACAGATGGCAGAAACCTGCAGCTATGGATGATTAGGAAGAAACAAAAATGTGGAAGTTGACTACATGCACATACTTGTCCCCCAGTTCAATAGTATTCCAGTAAAATATTTATGTTAAATTCTGGTCATACCAATATAATCTCATTCTATTGTTTCTTTTCTAGCTTGACTTTTATTAAAGTTGTCAAAAAAATTTAGTCCTAAAACTATAGAAAGACAAAGAACTAGCAAGATATTTGCTATTTTTTAAACTTTGCTTTGCTTTGTTTGCTTATGCATAGCATGGTGTCAGAATCTGAGTGCATGTATAATACTAATATATAGCTGGCAACTTTTTATTGTTAGATTTTCTTAAATATTCAGTCCCTTTATTTAATTTCATAGTGCTTACTGGAAGTTTAAGATATACTATCTAACAGCAATTGACACAGAGCAATAAATCAGCTTTTTTGGAAAGTGACTGCCCCACTCTGAACCTTTTGTTTTGTTTTGTTCTCTTTCGTGGGATTTTTTTTTTAACTCAGTAAATGTTGACTTGCTGAGTTTCAAAGTACTAATTATAAAACACAGGATCAATTCATGGAAACAGAACAAACCAACAACAATTTAGAATTCAGGCAGTGGTAGTTCCACATCATGCAGCATACATTCTTTACCTAAATTCTGTTTTCACACATTCTTTACTTAAATCCTGTTTTCACAGCAAGTAACATTTCAGTGATTCAAATCATGTCGACTGCTGCCGCCTTGAGAGCAGAGGAGTGTAATAAATGTTTTCAATTTGTCTGCACTGGTTTAGCTGAATGGAAACACCAAGTGGAGTTTTAACATTTATAATAAATATAGTCAAAGAATGTATTTGTAAAAATGCATATTTAAAATATGAAAATAAGATAAAACCCAATATTATGAGCATTGAGCCATATGGGAAGACGGCTGTGCATTTCACTAAGATCTGAAGGCTACTGCTTATGTTCAGGTCTCTCCAGTATTTTAATGATTTGTTTCTCTGTGTTACGTTGATTAACAGCTGGCAGGCACATTCCCATTTGTTTCCAGACAAGACATGTGTCGTCCAGTAGTGAGTAATCTTTGCTTTTGTTGTTTAATTCTTTGAAAGAATAGCCTTTGAGAGCCAGGAACAGGACTGTGGTGCCAGGCAGAATTAAATTGGTTTGCATAGCTGCCAACTTGGCTGATCCCAGAAATTCAAAAAAACATACATGAAAGAAGCTGTCTTATCCTGAAATTTAAAATTGAAAGGTGATACGAGACACATCTAAGAACACAGCATCAGTGTCTGGGGCACAAGGTAGGGTTTTATTTTTTGTTGACAGTTCTTCATTAACCATTCCCAGTGTATGTTAAAGAGGAGGGGCAAAGCATAGAAAATGATCATTTGAATTAATCATTTGCACCAGCAAGTTATTTGGGCTACATGGAGCAAATTCTGGTTTTAGACACAATCTTCCACTGGGGGTGCAGGGACTTCTCTTCACCTCCTTGAGACATTTCTGAGCTTTTCAGCACCAACACAGCCCTGTTCCTTGGATGCTGAGGATGGCAGTGAAGTGGCATCAGAGGTCTAAGAGCTTTAATGCAGGGAGTAATAGGTTGGCTGGACAATGACAATCAGAAAGGAACACAGAAAGCCTGTAGAGAACCAATGGATTTGGCTTACTTTACTTTATTATCTTTTCAGTAACTCCAACAAAATATATTTGTGGATGAAAAGCATAACTGCTTGTGGTAGAAATGCCACTAAGTGCTACCTTCAGAATATTATCCTTGCAAGGATCCATAAAAGGAATATTGTGGAACCTATTCAGCTGCAACAAACATCCTTCCTTCTCCCAAGGCTGGCAGAGGATATGTTTAAATTTGATGATGTGCTCCAATGTGTGAGATCACCTTAGCAGATCATAAGAGGGCTTAATCATAGAATCACAGAATCACAGAATCACAGGATAGTTAAGGTTGGAAAGGACGTTAAGATCATCTAGTTCCAACACCCCTGCCATGGGCAGAGACACCTCACAATAAACCATGCCACCCAAGGCTCTGTCCAAACTGGCCTAGAACACCGCCAGGGATAGAGCACTCACAACCTCCCTGGGCAACCCATTACAGTGCCTCACCACCCTCACAGGAAAGAATATCTTCCTTATATCCAATCTAAACCTCCCCTGTTTAAGTTTCAATCTGTTACCCCTTGCCCTGTCACTACAGTTCCTAATGAAGCGTCCCTATAGCCCCCTTCAGATACTGGAAGGCTGCTATGAGGTCTCCACACAGCCTTTNCCCCCTTCAGATACTGGAAGGCTGCTATGAGGTCTCCACGCAGCCTTCTCTTCTCCAGGCTCAAAAGCCCCAACTCTCTCAGCCTGTCTTTGTATGGGAGATGCTCAAGTCTCTGGATCATCCTCATGGCCCTCCTCTGCACTTGTTCCAACAGTTCCGTGGCCTTTTTATGTTGGGGACACCAGAACTGCACACAATACTCCAAGTGAGGTCTCACGAGAGCAGAGTAGAGGGGCAGGATCACCTCCTTCGACCTGCTGGTCATGCTCCTTTTGATGCAGCCCAGGATACGGTTAGCTTTCTGGGCTGTGAGTGCACACTGCTGGCTCACGTTAAGTTTCTCATCAATCAGCACCCCAAAATTTCCTTGGTCAAATTTATTTTCATCTTTCTGAAAAGATAACTGGCTACAGAGCCATTGTTTGATAACTCACAACAACCTTAAGTTATGTACACCCAACTTCAGTCAAATAAATAACCTCTATTCTTTGGAAACTGGTACCACAGCCCACAACTCTGGACACACTCTATCTCAACCAGTTCTTTCCTCTCTTGTTCTTTGGCTGATTCTCACTATTTTCTAGTCAAAATATTGCTATTTTTGAAAAACATAATATTCAATGACATTGCAAACCTTTCAAGCATACACGTATTTATATCTTGCACCCAGTCTATCTACAAATACAGAAGTCAATTAATGAATAAATTTCAATTCTGTAAAATTAGACTGTATTCAAATATATAATATCCACATACAATGTTTATGCTTTTACCAAACCACACATATACATATGTATATTTCAGTGTGCATGAATAGTAACAATAAAGCACATAACAATAAAGAGTATGTACTTATCCATGTATGTACGGATGTAGACATGTGACTGGGTCTGCAAATGCATATTCATCTACACTCGTCCAAAATTTCGTAACAGATTATCATTATGAATATCTGTAGTCATGGATACTTAAATTATTATTATAGTTTCCATTTTCTACTAAATTATTAAATACCAAATCCAGATGAAACTTCCTCTTTTTCAAAACAAAGCACATATGATGCTACTTTATGTCAAGTTCATTATCATTAAATGCCTATAGGATTGAGGCAATATAGAAATTCTCCAGAACAAATCAACTGCTACAGGATTTTCAGAAATGTGATTAAATGGAAAATTAATAATATGTTTTTTTGTATATGATTCATCTAATTTGTCAAATATTAACAAAACAGTTAAAAGGGTGTGGTATAAAGAAGAAACACCTGAATATGTACTGGCTAACCCAAATATGTATGAAATACAGTACATGACCACAGATTCTTTATGATTTCTATATAAACAATAGAATCTCTTAGACAACTCTGAATTCCTCACCTACAGGAGCAAGCTGCACCTTTTACATTATCAAGTGTCATCAGACTGTCTGTGCTAGACAGTTTACTGTGCATTAAGCATAAGAAATACTTTTACCTTACTGACAGGAAAGGTGTTGCATTAATCCTAATTAAACACTTTCTCTGCAGAGAGGTGGATAGAAAAAAATAATAATAAAAAAAGGTGCAACAGCACTGCTAGCACTTTGGATCATTTTACATTGATTGTGCAAATGTTTCTAATAACACACCACAATAGGAAACTGTCATGTCTCCATCGATGCCCAAAAAATGTGTGTAGGCAGAAAGCATTCCCCAGTCACCCTGGAGCCTACATGAACTCATAAGGAAAATTAATGAAAACCTGCTCATTCACTGGCAGGAAATTTATAGGTCTGTCCATAGTGAGTAAAGACAACTTCTGTGTTACTCTGCTTTGAAGGTTAGATAAGGAAATATTTGTTCACATATATAAAGGTACATGAAAAAGATCTGGAAGTAAGCCTGATAGCCTGGGTAAAGAAGTTGCAGAAGTACAGACAGCTGCTAAAGTATTTTTACATCACCAATTTATCTTCCAAAATTTTGGGTTGGGTTGGACTATAAGTTTTTATAAATACTGTATGAATAAGAGACTGTTATGGTCAGAATTTTAATCCTGACACATTTATGTTTATAAGGCACTAAACTAATTTCCAGGGCCAGAATAGTAATCACAATTGGTCAAGACTGAAAATCAGGTTCACATTTCCAGTAAACTGGGGTTTGAAAAAGGGACCAGCTATGCAAATATATAATAAATATTCCCAACAGATGGTTGTGACTCTTAGGCAGCTGGCTACAAAAGCTTCAACATACTCTAGAAGACCTTTTTCAATTTTAGATCTCAGCTTCCAAAATTCAAGGAAAGCTAAGGCTTAGTTAGAATTAAACTTAGCTAGAGATGTTAAAAATAAAAAGAAGGGATTCTACAGGTACATTGCAAATAAAAGACAGACCAGGAACAACTTAGGCCCCCTCTGGAAGCTATTGGGTGAACTGGCTAAGCAGGATTTGGAGAAGGCTGAGGTTCTGAATGACTTCTTTGCCTCAGTGTTCACTGGTGAAGGCTCTAACCAAACCACCCAAGTCTTGGAAGGCAGATGCAGGGACTGTGAGAATGAAGACCTTGGGCCCACTGTAGGAGAGAGTCTGGTTCGAGACCATCTTAAGAACCTGAATGTGCACAAGATGAAATCCATCTGCGGGTCCTGAAGGTGCTGGCGAGTGAAGTTGCTAAGCCACTGGCCATCATATTGAGAAATCATGGTAGTCAGGGGAAGTTCCCGAAGACTGGAAAAGGGGAAATATAACCCCCACTTTCAAGAAGGGGAAAATGGATGACCCAGGGAATTACAGACCAGTCAGTCTCACCTCTGTGCCTGCCAAAATCCTGGAGCAGATTCTCCTGGGAGGTATGCTAAGGCACATGAAAACCAACAAGGTGCTTGGTGGCAGCCAGCATGGCTTCACTGTGGGGAAATCCTGCCTGGGCAATTTGGTGGCCTTCTATGATGGGGCTACAGAACTGATGGACAGGGGTAGAGCAGTTGACGTCACCTACCTGGACTTGTGCAAAGCGTTTGACACTGTCCCACACGACATCCTTGTCTCTAAATAGGAGAGACATCAATTTGATAGGTGGGGCACTCAGTGGATAAAGAACTGGTTGGATGGCCACACACAAAGAGTTGTGGTCAATGGCTCAGTGTCCAGCTGGAAGCCAGTGACGAGTGGTGTCCCTCAGGGATTGGTGTTGGGACTGGTCTTGTTCAACATCTTTGTCGCTGACATGGACAATGGGATTGAGTGCACCCTCAGCAAGTTTGCCAATGACACCAAGCTGTGTGGTTCGGTGGATACACTGGAGGGAAGGAATGCCATGCAGAGGGACCTCGTTACACTCATGAGGTGGGCTGATGCCAACCACATGAAGTTTAACCATGACAAGTGCAAGGTCCTATGTCTGGCTCAGAGCAATCCCAGGCATAGCTCCAGATTGGGCAAAGAGGAGATTCAGAGTAGCCCTGCAGAGAAGGACTTGGGGGTGGTGGTCGATGAGAAAAGGGAACATGAGCCGACAGTGTGCACTTGCAGCCCAGAAAGCCAACCGTATCCTGGGCTGTATCAAAAGGAGCATGACCAGTAGGTCGAAGGTGGTGATCCTGCCCCTCTACTCTGCTCTCGTGAGACCTCACTTGCAGTATTGTGTGCAGTTCTGGTGTCCTCAACATAAAAAGGGCATGGAGTTGTTGGAACAAGTCCAAAGGAGGGCCATGAGGATGATCCGGGGACTGGAGCATCTCCCATACGAAGACAGGCTGGGAAAGTTGGGGCTGTTGAGCCTGGAGAAGAAAAGGCTGTGTGGAGACCTCATAGCAGCCTTCCAGTATCTGAAGGGGGCTATAGGGACGCTTCATTAGGAACTGTAGTGACAGGGCAAGGGGTAACAGATTGAAACTTAAACAGGGGAGGTTTAGATTGGATATAAGGAAGATATTCTTTCCTGTGAGGGTGGTGAGGCACTGTAATGGGTTGCCCAGGGAGGTTGTGAGTGCTCTATCCCTGGCGGTGTTCTAGGCCAGTTTGGACAGAGCCTTGGGTGGCATGGTTTATTGTGAGGTGTCTCTGCCCATGGCAGGGGTGTTGGAACTAGATGATCTTAAGCTCCTTTCCAGTCCTAACTATTCTATGATTCCTCCATAACTTTATGAAAATGAATAAACCTATAAAAGTCAACAAGGCCACTTATGATTGAAAGTATTGCCATATCATATGGGAAAGTATATCCCATTGATAGTGGGATCAGGATAGTATATAGCAGCCCAATTCACTGTATCTTACCTGCTTTAATGATGTTTTTGTGATTTGTGTGTGTGTGAGTGAGTGAGTGAGTGAGTGAAGAGATGTATACACAATTTGCTTGAAAGCCACAACCAAAGGATAGCTTACTGAATGCCATAAAGTAAATCTGCTATGTGATAACCAGAAAATAACCATGATGATAACCTCCTTGGAAATGGCAGTATCTGTCATATTGAAGGAAATTGAATTAAAACAAATAACACCTTCAAAGATAAAATCTGCAATGCAGTAATAAATCCCACTGACTGTTTCCTCAAAATTACCTGAAGTTCCTAAATAGAATGCAGTGAAAAAGCAGAAAAGGAAGAGGATGCATTTTTAATCCCGTATTACAGTTCTTTTCCATTGCACCAAGTGGAATAAAGTTACAAGGTGTTCAATTTTTTGCCATTTTCCTCATTCTGGTTTTGGCCTTTGTTTTACCATACCCTCTCTGCAGAATCACGAAAAACATTGTATTTATGACGATTAACAGGAAGTTCAGGAAAAGAAGTAGAGACTTTTGGAGATACAGGAAAATGAGAGCAAATAAATACCATGGGGAACATTAGTTTTCTTGGCATTACATACTTGTTCATTCATAAAAAGCAAGATTATGTATACTTACACAAGTATGAACAGCCTTATAGATGCTAGAAAGTGAGATCTCTATTATGCCACAACATTTGCATACTATTTACATAATATGCTCTCTACTTTTAGAAAAATAGGAAAAGGTGGAAAAGGGTTTGGATTAGCACCTTTCAAATGTTGGTCATGTGAACTTGATTGAGAAGCAGAACTGAGATGTTTTGTTTTTTATGAACTGGTTAAGTAGGGAATGTAAGAGTTCTGAGTAACAGTCTGCATTGCTTGGACAAGTTTCTAAGCCTACCAGAGTCCCAACTCTTTGTAAAATATAGCTAGCAATGGTCCCTTTACACCTTCTCTCTCTTGCCTACTTAGAACCTAGAGGTTTTCAGAGCAGGGAACATCTCTTACTGCAAGCTCTCTAGGATCTCTTCAAAGGTTTCTAGAGCAATACATGGCACATCTCCTAAATGGGAAACAGATTAATGTAAGCACAGGGAACACAGATCCTTTGATAACATCATTTGAGAAAGCATTCCTGAAGAAGAGATATCAGTAAGGAAGTATAAAGGAAAGAATAAAGAAAGAAAAATGTTCTGAGGAAGCCCAGAAAGTATTAATGTTCAGTTAGTATGAATGATTTAAAGCACCTTTTTATTCCTTATTCCAGTGTCTATATAAAGCTGATGAGCACAAAATTAAGAGCAAAAAAGCAGTTGAAATGTGAATAACATTTCTCAATATCAGCCTTTGTATTCTGACTGCCACATTGTCAGAGAATAAAATTATGTGACCTATTTGCTATGCTGCAGGCAAATGACATGAGCAGCATGCTGAAGAGGCATAGATCTTTCTGTATATGCCTATTTATGTGCTTTTTCAACTTGTTTTCAAAAGACACACCAAAGCTGAAGTACAACATTTCATAACAGCATCAATTAAAAAAAAATCAATCAAAAAAAAAAAAAAAAAAAAAAAAAAGGCAATTGATTTGATTCCTGTTGTCTAAACACAGCAACACAATGAATGGATTCAAGTACAGATGGATTCAAGTACAGTGAAGTACAGGGCAACACAGAACAGTTTGAAAATGCTTTTTTGATAGAGAATTTGGTTTGCATCTATGCAGTTTCAAACCTGTCCTCTGAGGCTTGTTTACATCCTGTAAAAGCAAGCCTTGCAGCAAAGACCATGACCTAGATCCCTCTTCTTTTTCCTGTTGTGCACTAACTATGTAATTACAGAAGTGTTTCCCTTTTGTCTGAATCTGGGTTATTTTTGTTACTATCAATAGCATTTATTATTCAAAGTGGCAAAGAGTTGTGAGCGTAACACGTGTATATACCCCAGCCCAGCCAAAGGCAGAGTTAGGGCACTGCTTTAAGAAAAGTGTACAAGAATCACCTTGCAGGTAGGAAGACAGAGAACTCATTTGTCCCAAATACTGGATTAGTACAGTAATTACAAAGTTACTGGACAAATTACAATAATAGTGCTCCACCTAAAAGCACAAATGGGATGAGTATAGCCATTCCTAGTGCACTTTGCACAGCTCTCAGTCATGTCAATGTTTATTAAGGAAAATCCGAGCACAACTATTATGTTATATCCCCCTGGCTACATAAAAAATGTGAATGTGCATCTAGTTGGAGGGTTTGAAAACAAACAAACAAAAAAAATGAGCTTCTCAGTGAATTCAGGACTGTATTTCTATACAAGAACATAGAGTGAATTTATCAGTAGAATCTTAGGTAGCTAGAAGCTAGGTATGTATTTTTAGATTACAGTCTTGGAATTAAACTGAAAAATTTGACATATCAGTTAAAGTGCTTTTACAAATCTGCATCTGTGGCAATGCAGCAGCATTTCCATTGAAAGGTGATTTAGATGTGATTCCTACAAGTCATTTACTTTACATGTCAACCCTTCAGTGTGGCATTTATTCACTGCACCATTTGACCAAGGTATCCTCTCTGAAAACAAGATCTGCATGCGCTGCTGCACCATTTCACAGGTATCTTGATGGGTTTTTTTGTTTGTTTTTTTTGTTTGTTTGTTTGTTGTTTGTTTTTTTTTTTTGTGAAGCATGCCTTAAAAACAAAACAAAAAAAAATCCTAAAGAAAATTCTGAAGAAGCACTATTTTTTATTAACAACAAAAAAATTGTCATTAACAGGAACATATTATCAGATCAAACAGTGTAAGGAATAAGACTATCACAGAGAGGTCTTATTTTCTATAACTAGCCCTAGTAAAGATTACACCTTTCCCCCTAAACAACTGCAACATAAAAGAAGTCTCCATTTAAGCTGACTTTCAGTAACTTCTAGAAACAAAAGTCTTCACACTACCTTAAACAGGTAGCAAATTTATAAGCATCTGACAACTGGGCCTCTAAATTATTTTCAAGTGCCACTTATATGATTTTCAGAATGTATAGCTTACATTTTCCCTCAAAGTAGAACCTTATAATCTCTACCTCTGCAATGTTTTCATCAATGCCAGATTTTGTATGTGAGAAATAACACATCATATCCACAATATAACCAGACAGAGAAGCTAAAAGACTGGAACTAATCCAAACTTTTCATTATTTTTAAAAAATGCATTTATTTTTTTATTTTTTTTTTAAAATATAAAACTAGCTAGGCAAATGTGCCTGTGTTTGAGCAAAAACTTTGAAATAAAAATGCTCTGTAACATTATTAAATGACAAAAGAATATTCCTGCACCATGAAACAGATTTGCTTCCCCTTCTCTCCTGAGTGATAACACTTCCAGGGAGAAAGATCTCCTTTCTATCTGCTTAATCAAAAGTTGCCACCATGAGTAATGTAGCATAAGTGTATTGACTTCCACAGGACACCCTCTTACACTCCTTTTTAGGCAGGACTGAATTCTATTGATATAAAAGCATTCTCCTTACTTGATCCTCAGAAAAGCTTTACTCAATTACATAACAGAAAGTTTTGTCTGCAGGTTATTAAGGAATGAGTGAGTTCAAGAAAAACAAAAACCCTTCATAATTTATTTTTATTCCTTCTCAAGTAGCATGAGAAACCAAGTAGTGGTGCAGATAATGGAGGGATATCACCAGGAAATGATATTTAAACAAGTATAGAATGAATAAACTGGGTTGAGTAGGCAAAGCACAATACAGTCTTTGTCACAGTTTTGTGATGACACCATAAAAAAAAGAAAAAGGAAAAAGAAGAAGGAACTTAGTGTGAAAAAGAAGTCTTAGCTTAGTTTAGTTCTTTTTCATTGGTCTATTTGCATATACAATATGTTTAGATATAGGTCTGACATTTCAGGTGGTTTCTCTCTTGCTTTATATTTTGCAAACCAAATAAGAAATTTACCAGTAATGATATTAAAAGAAGTCTATCTAGTATCACCACCTATGCTGGGATTATGAGTAGCTCAGGTGTATTTTGCTTGCTTCTTACTTTAATTGCTGCAAGAAATTTTAAACCAGTATTTTTTTAAAGAAAGAAAAAGGGTCAACTATATCATTATTGTAATTTGTGCTGGCTTGTTGGCAATTTTGTAATTGCCCTTTTCAAAACACTTTGAAGTACTTCAAAGTTTCTTAAAACTTGGAACATTTGGACTGTAACATAGCAACCACAGAGCCATAGAGTGTAATACAATAAAAGAGATAATATGTCATACCTTCCAGATCACATAAAAACTAGCATTTAGATATTGATGTAATATATCTTAATTGTGTCATTTGTGCTAAAATAATAACTTACTATAAAATACATAGGGTTTTCTTGGTTTAGGTTTTGTTTTTTTTTTTTCCCTCTTNCCTTCCAGATCACATAAAAACTAGCATTTAGATATTGATGTAATATATCTTAATTGTGTCATTTGTGCTAAAATAATAACTTACTATAAAATACATAGGGTTTTTTTTGTTTAGGTTTTTTTTTTTTTTTTCCCTCTTAAAAAGGGCAGGAAGAAAAGCAAATATATCTTTTAAGAAGGCAATAATGTAGAAATGTTAAATTTTGTGAGTACGTAGGTTTATATTACTTATATAAATATATTTACATATGTAAATGTTTGTACACTATAAGTTATATTTAAAGAACTGCTGCCGTGTAAATAAGTTGTTACCTGGGAGAACAGAAGAAAATAAGGCTAATCTGTGCCTCCACCTTTTCAGTAAGATATTTGGGGTTTCTTTGTGGATTGCAGCTGTTACTTGCATGCCTCCAAGTAGGGTAAATTTCAAAATTATTTCAAAATGCAAACTGATTATTTAATTTTCTAATTTATTAAGAGAAGCTAGCTACTAATTTATGCTGAGAACAGAATTATCAATAAAGGCAACATCCTATGTAGTAAAGGGACAATACTTATGCAGGAATTACTGCACCTAGCTAATGCTTTATGACTGTACAGGGAAAATTCTTTGATGCAGTTTTGAACAGATTAACTATAGAAAATTTGTCACAAGATAAGTTAGCCAAACATATATATCACTGTTATTCTGTTGATTTCAGTTTTGTTTGTACAATTGAAGGGTCATCTAGTACTCAATAGCTTCTCCCTAAGTAAATAAATAAATAGATATCTTTTCAACTCCCATTATCTGAACTTTTTCATGTTTTTTTTTTAATTAAACAAACGTATGCTGAAAGGAGCATGAACTTTAATCTCCAGCGTAGTATTGTGGTCTGCCTTCCTAATAAAAGAATAATAGTGGACATAAAGATTCACCTATATATTTACTGCTGACACACTAATTGCCTTGTGTACAAAGTTGTGGTTACCTGCAATGGAAAACTTTTATTTTTTTTTAATTTAGTATAATTACCTCCACCCAAAGAAAAATTGCAGGATCCTTCTCAGAGTGAGGTGACAATACCAATAACTTGGATTCACTTGCACTTTATGTATTTTCAAGCATGTTTTACCTGAGGGTCACTTTTTATGAGCAGTTCCAAAATTTTTTCAGCTTTTGTTTGCTGTAACACAGAGAAAATGATGGACTGGAAGCATTTCAAAAATGCACCTTGCATTTTATTCATGATCTTAACAGTAGAAATAGAATGGATGCGAAAAACATTTGGAATTTTTAAGAAATAGAAATTTTTCTATTAACTTAAAAGGAAGTGTCCCAGGCCTTAGATCTCTCCTGTCAAGTGCTAGTACCTGTACACAGAAAAAAGATCTGAGAAATGAGTTTTTGAGAACCCATCCTGCAATAAGGTGCTAGCTTCCACTGACAGCCACTTCAAAAATAACAACATAAACCACAAAACTACCTGCTGCATGCCTTAGATGTCTAAAACTCTCTTTTACTGTACAAAATCTGCCACAAAGTGGTCATGCTATAACAAGTAGTACACCAAAATAAGATACTCTTATGACAGTAAAAGATATAGGTAGTAAATACAGGTTTCATTTTGCTTTTCACAAATACACAGAAGTTGCCAGGCTGGCAAGTTGGGGGAATGAAAAGGAGGAGGGAGGGAAGGGAGGAGGAATGAAAGACATGCATATAACTCCTTCAAGCTGGGTACTGATGTTTTTTGTTACAAATAATTTATGTTCAAGAAGCAATTTCTTTCAAATTAGGCAGTATGGGCAACTCCTAACCTACACTACCATTGCAAGAAGAGATGAAGGAAGAACACTGGGAGGACATCATTAATTTTCTATGTCTGAGGCTGTTAAATTCATTATTATAGCATGGATACAAAACCATGCCACAGTCCAGGAAGCAGAACAAAATCTCTTATTTTCTCTGTCCAGAAGCCCTAAGATTCTCCAGACTCAGAGAAAAGCCATATAGAAATGTGAATTGAGGATGTGATGCATGGGAAAGAAAAGGACATCTGTTTGGATTCTGGCAAGATCATAAAGTGGAGAAAGTGAATGCCTGGTATCAGAGATACAATTTGTATAGCAAATAAACAGGAAATGTAGATGGACCTAATAAGAAAACATTTTGGATTTCAAAAGGAAAATCAGTGATATTGTTAGAAAAGGGGGTAGGTATGAAAGTCTACTGTAGCTTGTTCCCACAAAGTTTAGTTCTCCTTTTAAAAAGTATCCTTTGTTAGAAAACACTAAGTTGCTCTCAAATGCTGAATGAAACCTGTGGTCTCGGAGTATTGTGAAAGTACGATGAATCAGAGTGCAGTGAATTTAAATGAGAAGTTACATACTCTCTCTGTAGATTTCTTGTGGACAGAGTAAGTAATGTTGTGCTTCATAAGGTGTATAATTTGACTAAAATGGTTTCTGTGAAGAAAACAAGATTTACAACCCAAGATTTTGATATTATAGCTAACTCTAATAAACTATCAGTCTTGTCAAGTTGCTGATACCTCATAACAAGAATTCAGTGGTAAAATTCTGGTTAACACCATTGAAATCCTACAGAAATAAATCGATTTTGAGGCAAAATTCACAAGGAAACAAAATAAAAACAGACTCCTTGTAGATTCAAACCCAATTCGAGGGACATATTAGTTACCTATCCTCAGAAATTACTTTACAATATAAAAATGACAAAGTGGTTAGGTTTCCTAGTCACAGTGAGTTTGAGGAAAGCAATAGTAGACAGCAAACATTTTCTCAGAAAGATGTGTTAGGTGATCAAGCCTATAAGGCAGGCTGGCGCTTTCTTACACTGTAAATCTCCAAAAAATAGCTTTACAATTCAAGTGGTGACCATTGTGATAATTGTGGCAGCTTGAATTGCAAGCTACTGTCCTGTGCTCATCTGTTATGCAACTGAAAAAGTGAATCAGAAAAATGTTAGGAATGCTTCAGTATATTTGAAGAGCAGAGTAAATGTCTTGTTTCAGTAATAACTTATGTAAACCCAGATATATCAGTATTTAAAGTTAATAAAACAAGAAAATATAACCCCCTAGGTAAACAAATATGTTCTCAATGAAATAATATAATTTCCTGCAGAATAAAATAGGGTGTCATGTTTTAATGGTAAAATGGTGTTTTCTACTTAAATCAGAAGCTGCTATGTCTGTGAAAAGTTTACTATTTTAATTGTGTGCTTTTCTGTTCAAGGTGTCATTTGTGTTAACTACAAAAGTGAACATACATGAGACACAAGACTTCTCCCAGATTTCGAGCAGCTTCAAAAAAGAAAAAGTGTCTGGATCTGGCAAGCAAGGAGGAATTCCTTTGCATTTTCAAAGAGCTCCTGAGAGAGTGTTCGCAGGAAGCTGGCATCATCAATAATGCCTAAAAGAATTCATGGAACAAATAAAAGAAAATAGATATATAATTTCTAAAGACTTATTTAATCAGAATTTCTGAAACTGAATAAAATAAAAGTTAAAATCCTAGACTGCTCCCACCACATTTTCTCAGAAATGAAAAGAATTAATAATTTTACCAGCCTTTGGGAGACAGGCTATTTTTTTCCTCAGTGACAATGTCTCCTTGTGGTATTAAGAATATGAGAGAGATTTATTATAGTTAAGAGGACATTGTTGGTATATTTGGAAAAACGCACTGTTTTAATGAAAGTAGGGGGATTTTCTGCAGTGATTTTGATGTAACAGGATTATGAATTCAGTTTTAGCAAGTTATTAAAAGGTAGGAGATTGGTTCTGAATCTTGCTCTTACAGAAGCAGTGGCCACCTAAAGCAGATTTAAGGCAAATAAACTTTTTTTCTTGTGGCTGTTTTCACTCATTTTTTTATCCAGTGAGAAAATATCCAGGGGGAAGTGAGGGAAGCAGAAGGAGGAAAGGAGGAGGAAGGGAGAAACCAAAGCTCAAATACAAAACAAAGCAATTTTTTTTCTCTCAGGTGTTTGCAGGCAAAATTTTTAAGCACCATCTATTTTAGGCACAGACTTTAAAAGCACTGAATATTGATTCTAAGTAAAAATAAAGCTGAAGTTTAAAATTTTAATTTCCCAGACTGACAGAAGTGTAAATGCAATGAACACATCTGAAATACACTGATAAATAACATGCTACTGTCTATTTTATTTTAGTTTTTTTTTTTTTTTTAATAGAATCATAGCATGGTTTGGGTTGGAAGTGACTTTAAAGATCAACAAATTCCAACCCTGCTGCCATGGGAAGAGACACCTTCCACTAGACCAGGTTTCTCGAAGCACTNACACTGATAAATAACATGCTACTGTCTATTTTTTTTTATTTTTTTTTTTTTTTTTTAATAGAATCATAGCATGGTTTGGGTTGGAAGTGACTTTAAAGATCAACAAATTCCAACCCTGCTGCCATGGGAAGAGACACCTTCCACTAGACCAGGTTTCTCGAAGCACTATCCAACATGGCCTTGTAAGAAGCTAATGGAAAAGTCATATATGCAAAAGAGAAAGGACAGTGGCCCCACTCTAGAAAGATCATAGCACTGTGCAGCCCTGTTCGTTGCAGGATTTGGAAAATATATTGCGTATGGGCAATGATTTCAGGGAAAAAAAGAAAAATAATTTTGTGTGTAGCTGATTTTATGTGTGAGGTGGATCTCTTTCATAACATTATTGACCTGGTGATAAGCAAGTCACCCAAACCAATGATTTTTAGAAATGCTTATTAATAGCTTTTCTTAGTTTCTGGATTAGCAGATTTTGGTTTAATAACAAGCATTAGTAATGGAAGTGTGAAATGGTTGCTCTTAGCATATTATTGTTACTCAAAAAAGAAAAAAAGAAAGGCATGATAAACAGTTTAGTTTTTTTTCCCTCTTATATTGATGTTTAAAGAATAGATTTTACCCTCTGTTAGTTACTTATTTCCTTCATCTAGAATGGAAACGGCACCCTAAAATTGCAGTTCAAGACAATCCAAGAAAGGTGTGCTGCCCCTCTCAATTGACAACAGAGGGCAGTGAGATGACAAACTTCAGCTAAACACACAAGTGTCAGGTAGGTATTACATGACAGACTAATTCATCAATGAATCCTAATCTTGGAAAATCATTAGGATAAAATCTTTACTGCAAAATTTGTTTCTAATGGTGATACATGATTTTTCTATATAAAAAGTGTCATTTATTCTAACAAAGACACTGAATAGAAAAAATATTTTAGAGTTTATAAATAAGTGAGATATAGGACTAAAATTACCATCATCCCACTGGAAATTTTATATTTTCTCATAAATTCCAGGAATAAACAAGAACACCACATAAAATGTGAATCCTAGTGGCATGTAAGTAAAAACGAGTATTTAACTCTAATTAGGGAGTTTCATGTAATATTTACATAAACATAATTTTCTGAATATTCAAAAAAACAAGGTTAAAAATGTTACCAGAATTCTTGTGTAAGTTTTGGTTTAGAATAAAAGGCTTAACCAGAGGAATATACCAAAGAAAATAACTGCTGGAATAAAACATTTGAGAATGTGTCTCTGGCCTTGTGACTTCCCATGCAGCATAGCTGACCATTGTTTTTGAAGATCCAGTGACTCCATACAGAAAATACAGTGTGATTTTGTGATGAAGTGAAAAAGCTGTTGCCTCACCAGTGGCAGAACAAAACAAACAATATCTTTCCAATACACGTTACTAAGCAGGGGTACTATGCACCTTCTGCAAATAAACATTTAAAAACATCTTTTAAAAGACACAATTACTGCCCCTATTTAAGAACTACCACAGATTTGGTAAATTAAGGTTTGGAATCAGCTTAGATATTCAATGATATGAAAATATGACAGCATTCCTACATATACCAATCTAGCTGTGCTAATCAGTGGTTTACCCTTTCCTTACCCCGCCAAGATTGATGTCAGATATTTCTTTTGAACTCTTCTCTGACATATGCCTTTTGCTGGTTACTAGGCAACCAGAATCATCGAGAAAGGTAAACATGTGCACCAACTATTATTCATATCAACGCTTTGTTTCAGAGTACCTCAAAACATCTTTGTCAATTCACAAGTTTGGTTTCCCAGTCTGCAGTCCCTGAGGAATGGCTTCCCATCACCTAGTTCAGAAGGAAGTGTGGATGCCATTTCTTTGCACAAATAAAGTACTCTGAAAATGCTATTGAAGATAAAAAACAAACATAGGTCTAGAATTCTGAGGTCTTGATAATTTTTTTTCTTAACCTCCAACCCCTCCACTCCCCAGATTAAAACCTTAAATATTCATTATTATTTTAATCTGTCTTCAGGAAATCTTTAATGAATTAGCACAACTAAAGTATGTGTAAAGATTTACACTGGCAAGTGTAAGTCATTTTCTAATGGTCTTGTAGAGGTGGTNGGTCTTGATAATTTTTTTTCTTAACCTCCAACCCCTCCACTCCCCAGATTAAAACCTTAAATATTCATTATTATTTTAATCTGTCTTCAGGAAATCTTTAATGAATTAGCACAACTAAAGTATGTGTAAAGATTTACACTGGCAAGTGGTCTTGTAGAGGTGGTGAGAAGAAAATTCTGAAGCATAGCATCAATACTGGGCAATTAAGAAACAGGAAAATAGAGACAGTCTGATGGAATGAGCTGACACTTTTGTGGTATTCACAGACAGTTTTTCAGGTGGAGGATTAAAAACAATTAAATCACCATAGAGAGTAATAAAATCTCAAATATTTTCCGTAAATCCAGTGCCATATTCTGAATACATGATTGTGGAGTCTGGTGGTTAGTCTGGATAGGTCTGTGAATGGGTCCATAAAAAGATTTCTCTTTCCTTTGTACATCATATGGCAGCACAAAGTCAGGAAAATTACATAATCATTTTGATTTCTCCTAAGTAACAATGAAGTGAAACAGAAACTGGAGATGTTTTTTTTTTTCCCCAGTTTTTTACTGTCAGAGAGAGTTCATCAGTAAAAACTATACAGTGCAATACTAGCTCTGTTTATATTATATTAGAATAACAGATGAAAGGATTTGGAGGCTTATTTACCAGTTGTACTCTACACAAGTAAGTATTTAATCTTCATACAACTCTGGTCACAACAAATGGTGATATAATTTTTTTAAGCCAAATCGTTTTATGAAGATGGGATTGCTTACATTTGGACTTACTTACATGGACTAATGTTTGAATATTAACTTATTGAAGATTTTGAAATGGAAACCGTCTTTCAGACTATGAATAAAAATTCTCTGTGCACACATATATTTACATATATGTACATACATATAAATACATGTATGCACACACAGTCCTAGATATGTATGTGAACTTCTCTCAATATAATAATTCTGGATGGAATGGTATCAGTTAAGTATTGGGCAACATCTTTTGTCTTTTAATTATGGCCTTGACTGTTCATTTCCTGTGAACAAACTCACAACTTCTTTCAGAGAAGTTTACAAATGTAGAAATAACAGGAATGCAAGATAAGCCCCAAAAGGTATGAATACAGATAAATGCTTCAGTTCAACTCTGACAATCAGAATTTATTTTAAATATCCACATCCCGTTAAAATGCAGTACCAATTAGAAGCAGTGCTGTTCTGCAGAGGTTGCTGGAGCTAATTTGTGTAAAGATAAATCCTGGCACAGAATTGACATAGCAAGACCTGCATGGGTCTTCTGAAACTCAATTTTAATTTTGTGTATTTTTGTCTGATGCTAAAATGAAAATTTAGTTCTTGGGATAAAAAATATGCAGTGGCCACATGGTCTGTGATAGCTCACAGTGAGGAAAACTACAAGCTCATACCAGACTAGTAGGAGTTCTCGGTTTATCTCATCATTAAGAATAATTCATTAGCGATTGATCTGTAACTGCAGTACTTGTGGAGACAGTTCAAACTGCTATCTTATGCTCCCCTCTGTCACATGATTTTCAGCAGATGTATCATCTGAATGTAGGTTCATACTTCTGAACATATCTGTTGGGGGTTTTTAAACAATTTTGCCCCCAAAAAATCAAATTTCTTATACCCCTGAAATTTATAAAGATGACCTCACATCTTGTGCATGGAGGTATACCTGATAAAAATTTTAAGGAACACTAGGAAACAAAGAGAGAAAACAAACAAATTCTAGCAAGTAGGAAATGATAAAAAATATAATATTTTACTCTCAGTGGGAAAAAAAAAAAAACAAACCCAAACTAAATGTAAAAAAACTTATATGTTTTTTTTTAAATGAAAACTTAGGTAACTATATTCTTCTCTAACTCCCCAAACCTATTTTATTCCACTTTATTTAAATCTTCCCTAACTAAACAAAATCAGCTTGCAGAAATGTGTATTATTTTTTGTTTCATCCTTTTTATCTCTGTTTGCAAGAGTAACATAACTTTCATATTTGCTTCACAGTTATTCAGTGCTGCTATCTCCCATATAAAACTAGTTGAGACAGCTCCTTTTCCAGTTCAAAGACCTTCTAAAAGTTGTTATAAATTAAACAGAGAAGGAATAAAAAGAGAAAACCCATTCTATGCAAAGTCCAGCATTGCTGTTAATGTTGTCTGTATGATTTGCAGCTCTAACAGGTATAGTCTTGTCAATAGCATTGCTTCTGTTTTCACATCATAAGTAAGTAATCCAATATGATTTGGAAGTAAAAAGTATAGTTTATTTTTCTTTTCAAAGTTATTTCTGGAAGAAGAATTGGCTATGTTGTGTCTTACAGAGTTCAATAATGTATTCTAGGTTTTCTGAGGTTAACAAAAATTACAATAATCTTAAAAAGGAGATTGTCTTTCACAAATGGAGATCAGTTAGTCAAAGAATTATACAATAATCTCAAAAAAAACCCACCAAAAACCAGTAAAAAGAGCTCCAATCCATGGGTGCTTTTTCTGGGTCCAAAAAATTCTAAGAAGTTTCAAATAGTAACCACTTCAAAAAAGAAAGAAGTCTGAAATGTAGACCTGCTTCTTGTTGTCCTACTTAATCCTCTGAGTTTGGCAATTGCCTTAGTCAGAAAACTAAAATAAGCTTCCTGCCTTCAAAAATCAACTAGTAACTTAATATCTATCAAAAAATAACAGAATGAGAAAATGCATCTGCTATAACAACTAAAGTTTTAAATCTGCAATAACTAGCACCTAGTCCTCAGTTAGACTATCAAAAATGAAATAATGCATCAGACTGAAGACAGTAAGTTTTCCACAGTTCTACCTCCACACCATGCTGGAAATCTGCCATCACAGCTGGCTGGGATTTGAGAGCTGAACAGTTAATATAGCACTTACCAATTTAATCTTCAGTGGTTACAGGGGGATTCCTGAACTTCAGAGCAGCCCCTTAGTCTCTTTCCTCTAGGACTGATCCTTTGGCTGACAGGAGTCAACAGTAATAGGGCAGAAGATTGTTTTCTGTTGGTTGGTTTGGTTTTGTTCTGTTTTGTTTTTTTTGGGGGGGACAGACGGACTTGTTTTTTGGTTTTGTGTTTGTTTTTTTTTTTCCATAAAATTCAAAATCCTGCTGTGAAGCCTAACACTGTACTCTGTATTGATTTCCCTTTCCTCAGTAGTCTGTCTAAGTGTAAGGAGACTGAACTACTCGCTAGGTTACACAATCCCATGTGACACTGAGGAGCTGAACTTCTGTAAATTGCTTCATAGACAGGGCAGTATGTATAGCAACAGTGATTTAACAGCCTGAAGATAAGGCACAATATTCAAACTCATTTTTCTCCAAGAATGTCCCTACAGCTCAGACTTGGGGTCAAAAGTTCCTATAAACATAAACATAAAGCAAAACTGAAAAGTTTATGAAACGAATAACCTGCTACATCTGAAATCGTTAAAAAAACCTATTGTATATACAAGTTTCTCTTCAATTTAGCTATCCCAGTATAACTAGAGGTGATCCAACTAGGTCTTTTATTTTGCCTGGACATGTTTCCTGTGATTTTCCTGAAGTACAGCCTGCTAATTGGTCATCTTATTTTTGTTATCATAGCCATTTCAAGTGCTATCAACACTTTCATTAGCCAAGATGAAGAATTGAAAAGCAGCATGCAAGTATGGACAAGCATTAGCAGGAATAATGTGGAGACATTCAGAAATCATAGAATCATTTACGTTAGAAAAGACTTTTAAGATCATCACATCCAACCATTAACCTAGCACTGCCAAGTCCACCAGTAAACTATGTCCCTAAGTACCACATCTACAATTCTTTTAAATACCTCCAGGAACAGTGACTCCACCACTTCTCCCAGCAGCCTTTTCCAGTGCTTGACAACCCTTTCAGGGAAGACATTTTTTCTATATCCAACCTAAAACTCCCCTGGTGCAACTTGAGGCCACTTCCTCTTGTCCTATTGCTTGTTATTTTGGAAAAGAGACAGACAGCCACTTTGCTACAACCTTCTTTCAGATAGCCTCCCTTTTCTCCAGGTTCCTTTTCTCCAGGCTAAATTGCCCCAGTTCCCTCAGCTGTTCCCCATAAGACCTGTGCTCTTGACCCTTTACCAGCTTTGTTGCCCTTCTTTGGGCCTACTCCAGCATCTCAGTGTCCTTCTTGCAGTGACAGGCCCAGCACTGAACACAGTATTCCAGGTATGTCTTCACCAATGCCAAGTACAGGGGAATGATCACTGCCCTAGTCCTGCTGGCCACACTATTTCTGATACAGGCCAAGACGCAACTGGCCTTCTTGGCCACCTGGGCATAAGCTGGGTCATGTTGAGCTGTCTATTGACTTTTTATTTTGGGTAGCTTTCCAGCCACTGCTCCCAAAGCCTGCAGTGTTGCATGGGATTGTTGTGGCCCAAGCGTAGGACCCAGCACTTTGTCTTGTTGAATCTCATGCAGCTGGCTTTGGCCCATTGATCCAGCCTGTCCAGATCTCTCTATAGAGCTTTTCTACCCTGCAACAGATCAACACTCCCACCCGACTTGGTGTCATCTGCAGACTTACTGAGGGTGCACTCAATCCCCTTGCCCAGATAATTGCTAAAGATATTAAACAGAACTCACCCCACTACTGAGCCATGGGGAGCACCATAGGTGACCAATGGCCAACTGAATTTAACTCCATTTGTCACTACTCTTTGAGCCCACCCGTTCAGTCGGTTTTTACCCAATGAAGAGTACATCCATCTAAGCTATTAGCAGCCAGTTTCTCCAGGAGAATACTGTCAAAGGCTTTACTGAAGTCTAGATAGACAACATCTACAACCTTTCCCTCTTTCGCTAAGCAGGTCACCTTGTCATAGAAGGACATCAGGTTGGTAAAGCAGGACCTGCCTTTCACAAATGCATGTTGACTAGGCCTGATCACTCGGTTATTTTGTACGTGCTGTATGATGACTAAATATGATCTGCACCTTAGCCTCCCCCAGTACCAGGGTCAGACTGACAGCCTGTCCTTTAGATGGGCATGCTTACCTCCAGTCAACTGAGATCTCCTGGTTAGTAGGACTGATGACAAATGATGGAAAGTGGTTTGGTGAGTGCTTCCATCAGCTCCTTTAGTACCCTGTAATGTGGATCCAATGTGGCCCCATAGACATGCAAGTCTAGGTGACATAGCATGTTGCTTACCATTTCTCCTTGGATTATGGGGCCTTCATTCTGCTCCTGTTTATACAGGCAACTGCTTGCCAAAAGTGGTCCTTTTGCAGGTTTTTACCTCTCTTAATTTTATTCCCCCAAATTAGCAAAACCAGCCATTTAAATCACTTTTTGTCAACCTTGCAAGCATTCTCACTACTGCTATGGCTCCATTTGAAGTTGTGACTCCTACTTTAATGTCTGTTTCCCTAAAGAAAGGGAAATGCCTCCAGTAGAAACATGTTTGATTCCAGAAGGTGCAGAGTACCCCATTTCCTCTGTTTTAATACACAGTCTGAAATAGAAGGTATAAAGGAGTATCAGGTCACTGATGTAGGCAGTATTTTGCAATGTAAACCACATTGCTGCATTTTTAATGAAAGACTGGAACTGATGTCCCAGCTGTTAACAGGGTTAGAATAGCAACAGTTGTCAAGCCATGCCTGCCAAACATGGGTATAGATTGTATAATATGTACAAATTGTTCTAGGATACTGGTGTTCTGTAAATGACAGCTAATGAACACAGACGCGATATTAATGCAATCAAGATTTAAAACAATACTGGATGTGTAAGTATTCCAGTACATTCATACCTGCCTTCTTGAAAATACTTAGGACAGATACTAACCAGACACACAATAACTGTCATGAATTCAGAAACCAAATATATTTTATTTTGTTTTTTAAATCCTCCCTGAGTGCTTTTCTGTTTTCTTACACAAAGAGCCCCTGATGGATATTTGTTTCATAGCAAAATTCAGACTTGCTTTGTGAAGAGATGATGGTGGATTTAGAGGCTATGTGACACCGTGCAGGTGAGGAGTCTGTGCTGGCCACAGTCCTCCAGTACTCAACGTTACCCAGCAGTAGGTTAAGCCAGCCCTGGTAAGGAGCCCTTTTCACAGAGCAGAGAGGTTTCAGAGACTTTTGTAGACTACTACTACACATATTATGACTCCTTATCAGAGAAACTAAGAGATCCAGCACATCTGTACCTTCTCATTTGTTTCTTTCAGGGTATCTGACACATTCCAGTTGTGGTACAAGGAGCACAGAAGGAGTTAAATAGATTTGGGATTATTCAAAAGAGAAATGTTATTTTTTCTCAGCTAATTATTTTTAGACTACATAGAAAAGGGGGAATCTTACTCTTCTTTCACTAAAAAAAATTAAACAATTTATAATATATTCCAGGGAAAACAAGTGTTTTAAAAGTAACTTAAACTGATGGTTTTGAGCCTGAAGGTGCTCTAATGTGTTAATGATGAATTTTTAATGCTAGTCTTATACAGAATTTTATCTAAGAAATAAAAATTCATTGTTTTACAACTATAAAAAGTTTTTGAATATTTTAATAACCAAAATAATATAGTATCTTATTTGACTTACCTGAAATTGCCCTTTGAATCTACATACATCTTTCATGTTATTTTATTGTATTAGTACTGAGTAGAATGGGCTAGATCAGAATGAAATGCAATAGACGCATAGACGCATAGACGGGCTTCTCTTTCCTTCTTTTATTGAAGGATAAATTGCATTTCTGCCCTCTGAATTTGGAGTTTCTAGTATGTATCTCCTGTTCCTTAGTCCTGATAAATGACAGCATTAAGAACTGAACTGCCTTTTTGTTCGAAGTAAAGATGTATGACGGTATTTTTAGGCCCCACACAATCTATACCTTCAGGCACACACGTGCTATATGGTTTGCTTTGTTTAATGCTTTGTAACCATAATCACAGCTAAGAATGACTGTAGAAAGCTCACATATAAAACTGCTTTTCAAATTATTTGTAACAAAATGTTTTGTGGACTTTTTTAAGGGTAAATAGTTTCCATGCAGAATGCCTACTGTTACATAAAAGAATTTATTGACATAATTTTTCAGTTAATTTTTATTAAAAGTTTAATTTGTAGTGAGAAAAAAAAAAAACCCAAATAACTTTCATCATCCAAATAGAGCTAATAGTCTGATTAATAGGCTAATTCCTTTAGCCTATGTTCCTTTAGCCTAATATTTAGCATTGAGATTAGCAATGTAATATGGAAAAAGACCTAAGGAAAATATGTAAAACATGCCTGGTGGCCTATGCTTGCACAACTCACTTTTGCATCTGTAAACTAGTTTTTGTATGGTGAGTTGCAGCAAATACAGACATTTCCTTTAATAATCATCTTTTGTATGACTTAATTGCAAATACGTTGTTTTTGTAATTCCAAAATTTATGCCAAAAATAAGGATTGTCAGGAACTTCTAAGGTTCCTATGACTTTCAAGTGATGAAAGTGTTCTACTAGGTGAAACATATGAAACCACAAAAAGATGCTCAGTGCTTTGGAAATATTGCCTCTGATCAGTAATGCAGGCTAGCAATTTTTAAGTAATTTGCAGAAATACATTAGAAAATACAAAGTGTAAAGAATTTAAGGTGGAAATTTATTCAGGCATGCAATGACAATGTAGAATATGTAAACCTTTTTTTTTTTTTAATTTTTGTGGCTTACTTGTAAAGTTGCTGTCATGTTCCTCACAAGAAGCTGATATCCTCCTTCCTTAAATTAAGAATTCTTCCATATCCCAATATATATTGCCTTGAATGATCCTTTGTCAAAAAGGCAAGCATTCATGCTGTGACATTTTAATTATATACTTTTCAAAACATATAGAATATTTTCATTACATGTTTTATAAGCCTTAAATATATTTTTAAGTATTTTTATAGCTATTTTATCTCAGAATCAAGTATTCACTAAATTAATACAGCAATTTAAAAAAGGTACTGACTACAGATTTCCTTTTCCTAAAAGCCTTTTATAGACTTTAAAGAATGCTAACAGCCAAAACCTGACTTAAAGATAAATTTAAAGGAGTGAAACCAATGTCTAATTTCTTCCTGAATCCTCAGATTATTATATTCAGTCAAGATGAATGAATATTTCCTTTTCCTGCAAGCCACAGTCATCTTCATAAGGCTCCTTTTTGTGGCCAGCAACATTTATCTTCATCACATTAATGATGAATGACACTTCATACTGCACTCTATGAATCACAAGTTCTCTCATTTTTTATATAAATTAGGCAGTTCAAGTCTTTTCTTTTGGCTTTGAGGAATAAAATAGGAGCAGAAAGCCAAAACAGATGGCAGAGACAATTCACAACATTTTCAAATGCACAATGTGTGAATTTGCAATTGCACTAATGTCCAAGTGGGAATGATTTGGTAGTATATTACTATCAGCATTAATTGCTCCGATGGGGAAAAAAAATAATCCTCATTCATCTAGAAAACCATTTCCTTTGAAATGGTCACGTTTTCTTTATGAAACTATATGTGTTCCTGGAAATAAAAAATGTGTATCTTTGGTCTGCCCTTCTGATAAAAAGTACAGGGAACATTTTGAAAACACTTTCATAATAACATTTATCACTGAAGTCTAAATTTCAGTGACCTCCATAAATTTTGTCCAAATGCACAATAAAGAATCAAGATTTGTGGGAAGGAAGCACTGTAAAGAATGAAAAGACAGGTCCATTTGCTATAATTGCATTGTTTGCCTTTAATGGGAAAACTTACACTGAAAATGCTATTAGAACACAAATTTGATTCTGACTTTTGCAGCCAGCAGAGCATTGTAGGTGAATGACACGTTGTGCTGGAAGCCTCAAGTGGAACATCCACAGTCCTAGGTACATTCTGTAAGTGAAATAATAAGCTTTCACATGGCTCAGTTTTTTGTGCTTATAAAACTCCTTCGTCTTTAGTGCAGACAAGATATTTTTGCAAAACTGCACCTGTTCTATAAATACATGTCTGTTTATAATCCCACCGAATTCAAGAGTCATCAAGTTAATGCTGGAATTTATATTTTTCTGTTTCATTTCTCTCATTCTGTCATCATCTTGAGAATCTCTGATTTTGTGTCTTCCATTTAGCATCCAAACAAGTCTCATCCTCCAGCAGACACTGGACTTAACTTTATCAGACTAGTCTAAGAAAATCAACAGTTTCAAGGTCAGAAATCCATGCAATTTCAATGATGCTTTGAGAAAGGTCAAACACTAAAAATGAGATTTATGAAAGCCAAGAAGCTGTGAGTGAATTCAACAATAATTTCCAACAATGGAAATTAGTATGACTAACACTCTGTCTGAGACAATTTGACAACAGTATGGAAGCAAATGGCTACCTCAATTCAAGATTTTCAACTATGGACCATATTCTTTGTGTTCATGCAAACAAATTGATAAGGTCACCCTGAAATGAGGGGGAAAAAAGGGTATTTTGACTGCTTTCTATGCAGTAATTCAGCACTGAGACAACTCATACCTCATGTGGGAAAAAACTAGTTCAAAGCTAGATCTGGCAACATCCAACTGGCAGCCAAGAGGACCACTGATGGAAAAGGTGGTTAAATTGGTCAGCTTCATCAAGCTGTGGGTATTCATATACTTATCATAGAAATATAGAATCATACAATAGTTAATAAAACTTTTATTCTTTTAGAAGAAAAAAACTTACAGAAACCTGGCAAGGAAAACACTTTTTCAAAACAGGTGTGAACGCAGTAGCTATTCTCAGCTAGGTGAACCTTTATGAACTTTTAGCTTTTGCACCACAAAATGCAATCTGCATTCACAGCTACAGTTTGGATAGAGAAGAGTTTCAAAGCAGCGCTATGGAGAAGGACTTGGGGGTGTTAGTTGATGAACATTAACATGAGCTGGCTTCAGTGTGCGCTCGCAGAACACCAAACGCATCCTGGACTGCATCAAAAGGAGCATGACCAGCAGGTCAAAGTAGGCGATCCTTCCCCTCTACTCTGCTCTCATGAGACCTCACCTGGAGTATTGCGTGCAGTTCTGGTGTCCTCAGCATAAAAAGGACATGGAACTGTCCGAACAAGTGCAGAGGAGGGCCACAAGGATGATCAGGGGATTGGAGCACCTTCTGTATGAAGACAGGCTGAGAAAGTTGGGGCTGTTGAGCCTGGAGAAGAAAAGGCTGCCTGGAGACCTCATAGCAGTCTTCCAGTATCTGAAGAGGGCCTACAGGGATGCTGGGGAGGGACTCTTCATTAGGAACTGTAGTGACAGGACAAGGGGTAATGGGTTAATACTTAGGCAGTTTAGATTGGATCTAAGAAAGAAGTTCTTTCCTGTGAGAGTGGTGAGGCACTGGAATGGGTTGCCCAGGGAAGTTGTGAGTGCTTCATTCCTGGTAGTGTTCAAGGCTGGGTTAGACAGAGTCTTGGGTGATATGGTTTAGTGTGAGGTATCCCTTCCTGTGGCAGGGGGTTGGAACTAGATGATCTTAAGGTCCTTTCCAACCCTAAATATTCTGTGATTCTATGATAATATATAGAACACATGGACACTTCAGAATGGCTATACTTATAAATGACATCCTCAGTTACTTCCCTACAGAAAATGATGTTTGTCCTGAGCAAAACAGCATTCTTTGAAGAATTTCAAGAACAAAACTCCTCTCTTCTGGTTTAAAGAACACAGGGTTTCTTTAACCCTGTGTAAAAGATCTAAGAAACAGATGTTTCCAGCTAGAGAATCAGTGAAACGACTTGGTTCTGGAGCAAGATGTGACTCTGTTGTTCTGTGATTCAGTAACTACCTCTCAGAGAGACCTTAGTCTAGATCTGGGATGCAGACACTAACTGCTCCTCACACAGTAGCTGCATCCTCTCTTGCCATTGATGCAGCTGTCACCCTTCAAGATGAAGGACCCTATGCCTTCTATTAGAAGTATGTATTTCCTGTGCAGTTAAAGCTATAGTCCTCTTGCAATTCCTATGCAATCTTCTTACCTCAAACTCAGTAGTAGCTTTTTCTCTGGTACAGTGACAGAAAGGCCCAGTCATGAGTGACCTTATGAGATTGATGGAATATTTTTTTCATTTTTGAAAGAAAATACTGAGTAGAATAAATTCCTACTCACATTGCATTTTGCACAACATGGCAGTTTTCCATGTTCAAAACTGAAGATACAGCTCTGTGTTTTTATGGAGAGATATTTTGTTTTCATAAACTTCAGTAAACACTAACAGCATAAATCCCTCATAAGCAAATATAAAATAAGCTTATCTTCCAGCTTATAGGAGAGGAGCTTAGTATCCACTTCTTTCAGATTAGTAGTTTCAGAACTGCACTGGATAAGCATTTCAAAAGCAATTAAAGAAGTAATCCTTGATTTTTGATAAAGGACTTGAATATCTGGTGACCTGTGTGCATATTAAAATACTATTATGTTCAAAAAGGGATTTTAACTGAAGAGCATTTGTTGTGTGTAACTACATGCAGCCTATCTGAAAAACAAAGATTATTAAAGTGAGAGTGAGCATTTACTTTACACTTGCTTTAAGAACTTCTTCGTTCTCATAGAGGTGAAACTGGTGATGTAAGCAGCATAAGCCTTCTTTTGCAAATAAAAAGCAACCATGAAAAACGTCAACACATAGATGAGATGGGAATTGGGAACTCACCATGAAATCTACATTTCAATTCACATAACAATCCAATGGTGTAACAGATCCTAATTGCTGAGTAAAATATGATTATAGTTAGGAAAAACTTAGCCATGAGTTATTTTTACTGGTCTTTAAACTTTGTTCACCATTCTGTGGTGGTTAGAACTAAGTGACTAGATAGATGTTTGCCTACTGAGCAGTGCCAACTCAATACAGATAAATACAGAGAGCTTAATTTTAGGCTTCTGAAGACTGACTGCCCTTTTGTCCAATAGTTTCTGTCAATAAAAAGTGAAAAAAAAATAAAAGAAGTCCTGACAGATGAGATTTTGAACAGCTGGAAACTTCAAAGACTATGTTGTGATAGAAGCTGTGAACATAGACAATATCAAAAAAATCAGTTTTGTTGCTATGAGTGTTATATAGCATTGTTAAGCTGGCTCAGTTGTGGGATGAATACAAAAACCACAAGGCAAACATCTGAATCCTCAAAAGGTATTGTTTCTGCAGAATCAGAAAGATCCACAATCTTGACAATGAAGTGCCTGCATAGAGTCTTTTTAATGAGGTAAATCAAGCAAGTTGAAATTGTTAGCAGGACACTTTTTTATATTGGTCATTTTTGCAATCTCTGAACTTTTATCAGATTTACTTATCTTTTATCAGATTTACTATACTCAAAGCAGTTACCATGAAAATTTGCATTATAAGACTACCTGACATTTGATGCCTTCATACAGGCCCAAAGTGCAGTGTACTTCAACAAAGTGCAGAACAAGAAAAAGAAGAAAACCCATTAAGCTCCTAATCAAATAAAAGCACTGAGAAACTTTCTATTCAAGTATGAAAAAAACAAACCCAAACCCACCAAACCTAGGTAAAACAGTAATTTAATTATGATTCATTTGTGATTTAACAATAAGAGCAAGCAAAGGTGAAACACGGTGTATGACCATGCTCCTTAGCCCATCTTAGATTTTTCTAAGTACTAGGCAATACTTGAAAAGAAGAAATTACAGAACTTTAAAAAGAGACACTATTTCTGTCACAACTGCCCTTTATCTCTCCCAAGGTGAGTAAGTTACCTAAACAATCCCCAAATATTTTGTGGATTTTTTATTACTTCAGTGGAAAAAACCCATAGCACTAATGTTTCATGCAGACAGAGACCTTGATACAGTTAAGTATCTAACTCATGTTTATGCATACAGGGGAAAAAAAATCATAGAACCACTTGTTTTGCATTAGCATTTTGCCTCCTTTTCAGTCTCTTCAAAGGAAAAGATAACATGAAGGTAATACCTTTTTCTTCTCATTAAGCTAAATCATCAGGAGTTAATTTACACATATTAGGGAAGATGATGCTCCTCTATAGAGGCAAAAAAGACTTCTTCTTGAGTAGCTTATAAAGAGACTTTGGATTCAGTACAACAGAGGGAATAACAAGACATTAGGACACAGAATGACAGATGAAACCAACATCAATGAAAGTACATGGTTATTCAGCAGGATTATTGTGAGGCCTGATGCAGGAAGAACATTACATTCTGCCTTCCATTAGAAATAATAGCATTAGCTAGCTATTTTCTCTAAGGCTTTAAGGAAGAAAAGTATTTTAAGTAGAGACCTGAGCAAAGATAGAGTACGGTTTTTATGTTTTTTATGTTAAAAAAAATAGACAAAGTATGTTTTCTTAAACCAACAAATAGTGTAAAATTATTTTTTTCTGATTACCAAAGTATTTTCCTGTATATCAATAAAACTAGAAAATTTCTAACCTGTTTTTCTAGATAATCTACAGATAAATAATTATAGTTTCTACTCAGATAGCTAGTTTCCACCTTACTATTTTTTGAGAAATTTCTGATAAGCCATAAGAAATTCATATTTCAATATTGTCTTGGAGCAGAAGTTAAGGCTGCAAGAGGATTAATTAATTTCATGACAAGAAGAAAAATAAAATATTGCTGGCTATATGGTCAGTTGAGTTTATTATCTCTCACACCTGCGAAGGCCAGATTTCTCCCTCCCTTGCAAAAGAAACCAGAAATTATGAATGGTAAAATGGAGGCATAAGCAATCTGTTTATTGAGATAAAGGAAATTGATGATTTATTTGGTATAACAAAAATCTTATTAATCCTTTCTCCCTCAGCACTGCAGTACATACATGACACAAGGGAAGAGAACACCTAAGGAGCAAACCATGAGAGAAGTAACACAGTACTAATCAATGTCTTAGGCTCTCATATGTGGGAATGTATTTGAGAAAATGATTCACGCTGTCATACCGAAAATGTTTAAAGATATAGTACATCATTACTGCATCTGAAAAGAGCAGAAGGGCCTGCAATAACCACCTTCCAAGATGATCAGACTTTATAAATCCCATCCAAAGAGGAAAAGGAAATTATCACAAAATTACCTTTTTCCACAAGTAGGTAGGAGTGATGCCTAGATTACTATAAACCAGTGGGATTCCTTAATTTGCTCTGATTGAAAAGAACTTTGGTACTGGACAGCATACTCACCATCACTATTATGGAGGATACCAAGAGCCATTTATAAGAAAAAGAAGCAGAAACAATCAAGACATGAAATGCTTTTGTTTTGTTTCATCTGCTGTCCTAACAGCTGGCTTAGCATTCAGTGTAAACTTTCAACACACTTTATTCTGGCTAAAGACCGTTGTGTTCAGTCATACTTTTTTTCCCAAGAAAATCCTTTCAATTTTGACAAAATTTTCTTTCTCCCTATAACTACTCTGTCATTTGAATGGACTTCAAGTATTCATTTCTCTCTACTTGCTGATTATGTTGTCAGACATGACTGTATATTTTTGGCAAAATAACATTTCCAGAGACCAACACAGCTTTACATTTTGCATGATGACTACTCAAAATTCAGGGATCACCTACTTGAGTCAATATATTTGAATATGCATCTAATGTCAGAAATTAGAGCTGACTTCTGGAGGGTAAATGAATTATCAGCAACACAGAAATAGAGCACTGAGGGAAATTGTACAAGTGATATTTTCTTAAAGGGTATGTACTTGTACTGGAAAAATTTGGTATGACATATAAAGATAAAAAAAAAAAGCCCACAGATGTTTTGTATTGCACTATACAATCAATCACACACATTGAAACCAGTAAATCCAAACATTACCATTCCAGGTATGCATTTTCATTCAGAAATGCTGGTAGCTGACAGCACTGTGTACACTAAAGAAGAGAAAAATTGTGGATACACTATAAATGCTGGATATGAGATATTTCAAAGTGAATGTTATTAAAATTTGCTTGCTTCTAAACTTGTTAAGAGCTTATTAGAAAGTGGAGGTGTTGTCATATTTTATGATGTGAGCTGCTAAATATCTTGGTAATACTAAACTGTGCCACATTATCCAAGTGCTCATCACAAAAACTCTTTTAAGTTGGCATAAGAATAATGAAACTTTTTTTTTTTTTCTAGAAAAGAATGAAACCAATGGAACAAATAGATTCGTAAATGCTTGCAAATTTATTTTCTAACTATCTCAAGAATTTTGATGATCTTCAGATAACATTTCTGACAAGTTATGAATGTGTTTCTGTAATTAAGACCTTGGAGTATGCAGAGGGTGACAATATATACCTTATACACCAGACACAGCCATCATACAGAATTTAATTCCTTGTAAACCATCAGCATCTCCAGTCAGCACCACGGTTTACACTGAGATATTTGGTAAACTGACAGTGAACTGGAGGAACAAGACTTACTAAAAAAAACAACTACAAAAAAAAAAAAAAAAAAA
>NDXB01011393.1:400-13001 GCA_002631895.1 Agapornis roseicollis | reverse complement strand
ATTTGCCCTTTCAAAAACAAAAAAAAAAAAAAAAAAAAAAAAAAAAAAAAAAAAAAAAAAAAAAAAAAAAAAAAGAGACAAAGACACAGTCAATCATCCTTACCTTCCAGGAATACTTTCATTATTCTGATATTTGTCTTTCCCCCAGACATAAGACAAGAGAATGATATTTAATGAAAGATCCTATTTTGAATAAGGTAAAAGTTCCTAATTTGGAGCCTTATACAGTAGGGGTGCTATGGTTCCATCTAGTCAAACAGGTGAAGTTTTCTCACTTAGTTCCTAGGTTTTCTTTGTCATCTTTATGGGTTCATGAGTGGCTGGCATTTAGAGCCTTTTATTTCCTCATGCCCACTTGTAACAAACTATTTGTAAGCTGTAACTTGCTCAAAAGCAACCAATTAAAACTGCATATAGCAGCACAAAGAAAAAGGAGCAAAAGGTTGAGGTGGTTTACAGAAAAACATAAACTTGTAAGGTTAAATAGGTCTTCAAAACCAACAGTAAAACCAGTGAATTTCACAGCCTAGTTCTAGCAATGCATTGCTTTCTTTTGTAAATTTCTATGGAAAGAGTATTTCTCATCTCTCTGCCCAAGCGTTAAGGAGCTTGCACAGACTAGAGAACACTTAGCTCCCTTTACCTTTGGCATCAGCTCAGCTCGTTTAGTCTGGTGAATGACATCTTATACTTCCAGCTAGTAGTTACAGAGGTTTTGCCTTCACTTTAAATCAGCCAGACTGCTGTTAGTAATTAAAGGTAGTTAATTGCTACCTGGCTTGTATAAGTACTTGTGATGCTAATTCTAGCACGCACTTTCTCTTTTTCTTCCAGGTATTTAAAGCTCCCCTGTAGCTTAAGAAGGATAATAAAAGAGAATTATCTACAGAAAGGGGAGCAGGAAGGGAATCACAGAGGGACAGATAAACAGAAAAGACACTTATGAATTCTGAAAGTTTGAAAGTACATAAGTGAAACAAAGCCAGATATTTTTCTAAATGATGAAGACAGAAAAGTTAACTTTTCTGGTAACTTTTCTGCTGCAGTTTCACTCTTAAATCATTCAGAAGCACAATTTTCTAAAGTTTAACAGATGTAAAGAAAATAAAAGAGCATTCACCATAAGGTGATCCTTATATAAAGAAAATACAAAATAAAAATTGAAAAAAATCTTGGTAAAAAGTACTAATAACCCAGATTGCCTTTGACTTTTTACAGCAATATATATAGCTTCACTATTACATGTTGCCACATGCACAATGCAAGCAAACAAGCCTTGTAACAAAGAAAAAATATTTAATGAGACCAAAGTAGTATAGCTGAGGAAAAAAATTAGACAACCTTTTGGGTGCATAGCCTTTCTTCAGGTCTGACATACAGGGAGTAGCTACAATTCTAGAGCAGAATTTGCCAGAGTTTAGCAAAATAATGCACTAACGAAATGTTCTCTGAAAGCAAAGGTAATTGGAACCAGTAACATTAAAATGATGTTGCAAGGAGGAGCAAAGATATGAAAGAAAGAGGTATGCAAAGTTATGTATAGAAAAAAGAAAGACATATACAGAGTTGTTGGGGGAAGGTTGCTTTTTAGGGTTATTAAAAACTAGTATCCCTATTAATTCGGTGATTTTTTTCCTTTACTGTATCTTCTTATCTGCTTAAACTATGATAGCTACAGCAGCACCATTACTGAGATACACTATCCAATACAGCTGTTGAGGTAATACTATGCTATTACATTTCCATCGCAAATGTTGACTCTGACAGCATGGCCAAGGCTTTCCCAAACCTTATGCAGTGTGTCAGCCCCTTGAGACCTTTGTTAATCACAACTTTTTTAGGATAGCTGTTTTAATTGCCCTTGGACTATACTGATGAGTAGTCCCAAAGATCCAGTAAGCCTATTCTTGTCATCAAAACTTTTTCTCTGAAACCTAAGGGAAGTTATTGATTTTCACTGCAGATGTCCTTCAAAATGCCCATATTTTTTTGGCTGACTGAAACACCTCAAAACATAAAACATTTTTTTAAGCTTTTTGTTTGTTTGTTTGTTTGTTTGTTTATGTTGTGTGGTAAAGAAAGCTTGGAATTACGGTAAAGTTTGAACTAGTTTGATTCACATTTTGCTGATATTATGGATTGTGTTTTGTGCACAGATTAACATGATCCTTTGCATTATCTGATGACCTTTTATAACTCTGTCATAATAAGCTCATACTGTTACTTACCACAGTAACTGGTATATTGTAGTATATCTGTCATTCACCATGTTCATCTTAGTTTTCCACCAGAAAAGCCCTAAAACAACTAAAGTTAAATATCCAGCTATACCTGTCTCTTAAGTGTCGCATCAAGATCTCCATGCAATCCACACATGGGACTTGTGGGATAAGCACCCAGGGGATGGCTGCCCCATCCCTCACTCGCCACCCTACTTGCTGTCAGGCCAGGACATCTGTTGGCCACCGTGCCTTCTGACAGACCAGGCCTCCCCACTTACAGAAGGAGACACCTCAGACAGCTTTATCAACTGTCTTCCAGCAGGGCATGGAGGTCTCCCCCTTGCCAGGCCACAGGTAAGTCAATCTAGGAGCAGACTTCATCTCCTGAATAGCAGTTTCTCTAGAGGTCCAGCATGTTATCTCTTTACCTGGCAAGTGAACAAATGGAACAAAGCCTGCCAGAAGCCCTGCATCACATTTTTTTTTACTTTCTGTTAATCCTATCTGGTTTTTGTGCCTATTTTTTTTTAATTTTCTAGTATTGCTTTCATTTCTATATGTTACCAATTACCTAAGATTACCTGCAGGAGTATAAATTACAACCTAAAAATGACTAATTAAAAGTTACACATGATTACTTTATATTTTTAATATAAATTATAGGTTATCATGTTCAGTCATACTGCATTAGTTGATTCTATAAATTCCAGCCAAAGGATTTTCTCTCTCTCTCTCTCCTAAATGACTTCACTCTTAAGCCATTTTGTCTACAATGAAGCTAAGAATTCATTCACATTTTTCTAATTCAAAATGCTAAAACTGTGATATGTCAGACTTCTCACATAGGTGACGTGTACTGGATTCAAATTACCTCTGAAATGTTTTCTTCTTTCAGGCTTAAAACCTTTTATGGAGATTGTATCAAGCAACTGCTTATGCAAAGATAATAGCTATGACATTACTAAAAGCTCTTTTTAGCTTCATTAGATATTGGGCTTTTTTCAACCCTCTGTGAGTCAAAAATAAAAGTAAGATTTATAAAATTATTCTTGAAAAGTATTATAAGTATCTGAGACCAAATATCTAGGGCTTACCAACAGCTAAAATCAAAGGCTAGTGAAGGCAATCTAGAAATCTGGGCAGGCTTTTTAGGAATAACACCAGCATCAAACTTTCTCTGCAAAATGTTTCAGAAAAAATAACAATTTCTTCTTCTTCTTCAACTACATCTCCCCCATTTCATTTCCTCTGTAACCTCATGATAAGCATTAGTTTTAAATCCGAAAAAATGGGGATTTTTAGCTTTTCTGTAATCTTCTCCAAAACCTTTCTATTTCTTAACACTGCCATACACCTCTTTCAAGAGAGGCTTTAATTTTTAAGATGAACACATACCACTTGCTCAGAAATTCAGCAAACATAACATTCCATTATGGCTGTCATATTTACTTATTTACTTCATACTTACTTTCCAATGCATGAAAGATTTTACAATCCACCCACTGTGCCAAACAATAGCTTGCTATCAAACATTAAGAAATTTCATATTATGCAGCATCCAAGGCTGAGAGCAAATTTATTCAGTTCTGCTCTCCAGCAGCTTGAGATCTTGTAAATAAACAATATTAATAATTGGGAAAATACACTGTACAGGATTCAGTACTTTGAATAAAATCCATTCTTCCCAAGTGATCAAGAAAATCATGACAATCTGCTAAAAGAACAAGCTTGAGGCATTCTATCAAGAAGGAGAATGACTAAAGAGCAAAATTAACAATAGCACTTCAAAAGCAAGCTGATAATAAAACCAGCTTTTCAAACATATCCTTTTCAGCACAGCATTGGACTACTTAAAGGAAGTCAGCTTTCCACTGAAAGAAAGCTCATTAAATTTGAAATGATCTTATAGATGGTGTAGGTATATAAAAGTTTGTTTCCATAAAAGTAGAGCTTACAAGTGTTTAAGATGCCAAAGTGGACACTGAAGCCCAGACTGCAGTCATGTCTATAAATTACGAGCCTTTCCTACATGATTGGAATCTTTAGGTATTGGCACTGTTTAAATAAAATAACACTGATTATGGTTTATTACAGCTCAGAGGCTACTAAACAATATTTCTCACTGTCTGGTTATTTCATGAACACAAATAGAAACACACAAGTTTGCAACTGCAGTCTCTATTATCCACCTAAGTACACATCTGAAGCAGATATCCATGACAGAGGAAGACATGCAGAATTATCTTGGAATAGAAGGCAGTTTTAAAAACTTGCTTTCTCTAACCTAGAGTACTGTGTGAGAAAAAAAAAAGTCAATAGAAATTAAAAAAGTAATTTCTTGAAGAATATACTACACCACATAGCACATCCAATGGTACCCTTTCTGGAAATGTATTCATCATGTTGCTTACATAATACACTATTCAAGGACTTTAAAATACTCATTATCAAAGCCTATATAAATTTGAATAAAAACTTTAAATTCTTTTCTCTTGCTTTTTTTCCCCCAAGACTTTCTACTCAGTTTTGCAGGTTGTGACAATGCAGCTATAGGCTATTTGGGGGACTGAAGCTATCACATTATAGCAAATTTTCTGATGGACCAAAAAACACCAGCTGCTACATGTGGTTTTGGCCAGAAGCCTAGGGTGTGAATGCAACCCACTCAGTATTTTATGTACAGCCAGTGAATATTTCTTATCTCCTGATTTTAATGGTGACTGCCTCTTTTAAGAGATTTAAGCTGAAATAAAAACTCCCCCAAATATTCTGAATCACAGTGATCATTAGAGTTACTGGTAACAAGTGACAGCATCAGACAACCCTCACAAACTCTTTCCTCTAATATTTGACTGCCTACTAAAAAAAAGAAAAAAAAAGGGACCAAAACAAAAGCATACAACTCAGTGTAGTTCCAAACTTAATACTAATAATTAGAGAAGAATGTGATATCAGCATCAGAGTTTCTACCATGATTGCAGACACAACTGGAACTGAGGATCAACTCTGAGCTTTATAACAGCGCTGCTCTAAAATCAGTCCTTCAGAACTGTATCTGCACACATCTCTAATTACATACATTTACCAGTAGTGGCATGAATATAATAATACTAATATTAATAACAGACCTTGCTTTCATTGAGAGTAGTGTGAGATAGGGCCCTGCTCTGGTATATGGATTTCTCTGCCTTCCATAGAGAACATAGTCTACTGTGATCAATTTACAGCTTCCCTGTAGCAACCAGAAGGAAAATAAAGCAAACATAGAATCAAAATGAAATATAACTAAGTAATAATGATAGCTATACTAAATTCAGTAATGTTTGAACAATATTAAAATATGAAAAGATTACATCTTCTAAATTTTTAGTGCAAATTAATGTTCAAGAATTAAAGTAAATAGACTAAGTTTTAGTACAACTCACTATTGTGAATAGTGAAGGAAAGATGAAATTAAAGCTACTCAAACCACTAGCTCTTTGTCATGTTATAGAGAAGTCAAAATGCCAGTGTGTTTTTTTGTCCTTTCACTATGTGATATAGGACTGGTCCATGTACAAGAATATCGGGGAGGGAAGATGAAGGGAGAGAAAAAAAAGTGAGTATAATCTCCACAAAAATGACAAAGAAGGAGCTGGAGATGTGTGCGGGAAATGCTGATTACTGCTAGTAAATACTAGGCATAGTACCAGAGCCTCAACAGTCCTGAGGAACAACTTGTACCTGAAGGTTCAACAAAATTTACCTTTGAACAATAAGAATATTACAGCTCTTACCCTCTCCCAAAACAAACACTATCAAGATGTCTAGCTCAATGAATACAGCCAGTTGCTGGAATTTATGCAGATAGCAGACATTCTGTTGGAATTAATAGGAGGTTCTGCCAAAGAGATATTTTTGTAAAATTACTGTGCTATTTTGGGTGCCTGTGTTTACAAAGAGTTGGGTAAATTACTTTTTAGTATTCAAAAGAAAAGATTATCGAGACCGAAGATTCATTATTGTTTTTATAAACTAATTTGACAGCTGTTGATTTGACCACTCAAAGCAGCCTCTGAGCATTTATGGTCTAATACCATCTCAAATGGAACTTCTTCTGGTAAAGTATATTACCAACCACAAAATTCAATTATTTCTGAGAACAAGCTTGAAGATCTTCTTAAGTGTGTAGGAAGACAGAAGCTATCGTTTGGAAATTCTAAGTATTCATTAAAATGAATAGTTCTATGCAAACTGTAGTCTGCACTTAATGCTCTTAAACTGTATCATTCAAATCAGAAACTGATTTACATCTGGGTGCAAACCACCTTATCGCATACAATCCATTTTGTTGATAGGAATAACAATAAATAATAATCAATGATGATCAAAAGAAGAAAGAAGAAGCAACAAGAAAAGCTTCCATAGGTACACTTGTGAAAAAATTAAGACTAGAAAAAATGTGGGCCCTCTCTAGAAAGAAATGGGAAACCTGGTTACCTGGTTTTAGAAATGAAAAAAAGGAAGACCCAAGGCACTACAGGCCAGTCAGTCTCACCTCAGTGCCCAGCAAAATGATGGAGCAGAACCTCCTGGAAAATGTGCTAAGGCACATGGAAAAAAAAGAAGTGATTGGTGACAGCCAACTTGATCTTACAAGGGAAATTGTGCCTGACAAATTTGGTGGCCTTTCCCAGTGCGGTTAACAGCACTGATGGATAAGAGAAGAGTAGCTGACATCATGAAGACATTAGGCCCACTGTAGGAGAGGATCTGGTTCGAGACCATCTTAAGAACCTGAACATGCACAAGTCCATGGGACCTGATGAAATCCATCCACAGGTCCTGAAGGAGCTGGCGAATGAAGTTGCTAAGCCACTGGCCATCATATTTGAGAAATCATGGCAGTCAGGGAAGTTCCCGAAGCTGGAAAAGGGGAAATATAACCCCCACTTTCAAGAAGGGAAAAATGGATGACCCGGGGAATTACAGACCAGTCAGTCTCACCTCTGTGTTATGGCTTAATGTCTGGCTGAAGACCAGTAACGAGTGGTTCACTCAGGATGGGTGTTAGGATCAGTCTTGTTCAACATCTTTGTTGGTGACATAGACAGTGGGATTGAGTGCACCCTCAGCAGGTCTGCCAATAACACCAAGCTGTGTGGTTCGATTGATATGTTGGAGGGAAGGGATGCCATCCAGAGGGACCTTGACATGCTTGTGAGGTGGTCCGATGCCAACCTTTAATATTGACCATGACAAGTGCAAGGTCCTACATCTGGGTCAGAGCAATCCCAGGAACAGCTACAGGTTGGGCAAAGAGGAAATTCAGAGCAGCCCTGCAGAGAAGGACTTGGGGGTGGTGTTTGATGAGAAAATGAACATGAGCTGGCAGTGTGTGCTTGCAGCCCAGAAGATCAACTGTATTCTGGACTACATCAAAAGAAGCGTGACCAGCAGATCGAAGGAGGTGATCCTGCCCCTCTACTATGCTCTCATGAGACCTCATCTGGAGTATTGCATGCAGTTCTGGTGTCCACAACATAAAAAGGACACGGATCTGTTGGAACAAGTCCAGAGGAGGGCCACGAGGATGATCAGGGGACTGGAGCACCTCCCATATGAAGATAGGCTGAGAAAGTTGGGACTGTTCAGCCTGGGGAAGAGAAGGCTGCGTGGAGACCTCATAGCAGCTTTCCACTATCTGAAGGAGGCCTATAGGGGTGCCTGAGAAGGACTCTTCATTAGGGACTGTAGTGATAGGACAAGGGGTAACAGGTTAAAACTTAAACAGCAGAAGTTTAGATTGGATATAAGGAAGAAATTCTTTCCTGTTAGGGTGGTGAGGCACTGGAATGGGCTGCCCAGGGAGCTTGTAAATGTTGCACCCCTGGCAGTGCTCAAGGCCAGGTTGGACAAAGCCTTGGGTGGCATGGTTTAGTGTGAGGTGTCCCTGCTTATGGCAGGCGGGGTTGGAACTAGATGGTCTTCACGTCCTTTCAAACCCGAACTTCTATGATTCTATGATTCTATCACGTGCCTGGACTTGTGCAAGGCTTTTGACACTGTCCCACACTACAAATTTATCTCTAAAATGGAAATTTGAATTTGATGGATGGATCAGCTGATGAATAACAAATTTGCTGTATGCTTACACTGTCCAAGTGGAGACCAGTGACAAGTGGTGTTCCTCATGGGTCGTTGCTGGGACTGACAGTGTATAACATCTTTGTGCTTATCCCAAGCATAAATACAGGCAATGTGGAGAATGAATTAAGAACAGTCCAGAGGAGAAGGATTAGAGGTACTCATGGATGAGAAGCTCAGCATGACCTGGCAATGTGTACTTCTAGCCCATAAAACAACCATATCCTGGGCTGCATCTAAAGAAGCATGTCCAGCAGGTCGAGGGGGGTGATTCTCCCTGTCTACTCTGCTCTGATGCAACCCCATCTGCATTACCGTGTCCAACGCTGGGGCCCACAGCAGAAGAATGATGTGGAGCTCTTGAAGTGAGTCCAGAAGAGGTCCACAAATATGATCAGAAGGGTGGACCTCCTCTCTTATGAAGACAGGCTGAGAGAATTGGGCTTGTTCACCCCGGAGAAGGGAAGGCTCTTACAGGAGGCTTATAGAGACTCTCAGATTGAATTGAGGATACACTGGAAGATACTGATACTTGTTATAAATTCAGACGTTTCTTTCTAAAATATGTCAATCTACATGTAGCAACTTGATATGGAAAATGAATCAAATTTTAAAGAGTATAAATTCACATCATTTAGTGCATTCACTAAATACTGAGAATATGAAGAATCTTAGATGCAGTAGCTGTTTCACAATCATCCAGTATAACTTTTCCTCCTGTTTAATATGAACATCTAGCACCAACTACCATTGACAATAGATTATGTGGTTAATTGATTCCACCTAATGCACTTATTGCTAATAAATTTTTTATTTAAAACTGTTGAAATAATAATATGGTATTCTGAAGTGAAACAATAAATCTCTATAAACATAACATGCAAATTATATTTATACTTAGTGATTCATTACCCTTATGCTAACGAAATGCCAATGCTTAACTCTGTGGTTATACATAAAAAGCTATCTTTTATCATAAAATTCTGATCTCTTAACTCATGAAAATAGATCTAGACTTTTGCTAAGATTGCTGAAAATATTAGGCAATCACAAATAAAAACATAAATATTTCAGTTGCATAAGGTACCTAAATATTTCAAGTGTTGTATTGTATGTGTGCCACATTCTGGAAGCTGCAACAGCCAGATATCAATATGTCATTGAAAGACTATATAATGCAATATGGAAATATCTTCAAGTATCTTACAGAAAAAAATGTTTTGACTATGAAACAGAAGTGAGTTTGAGACTGCTTTAGCTTAAGTTTTCATAATATAGCTAAAATTATGACATAGCTAACATTACATCAGCTATCTCCCTGGTAGTTCATGTATATGATTTATATGTGTTATCTTTAAAAATAATCTGTTGCAAGACTATTAAAGGTCACTTTATCAGATAAGCAAGTCTATTATATAGGAGTTGCAGCTATTTGTTTCACTTTATTTGTGACTGAAACAAGGTGTCATGAACTTACAGAAATCTTTGCTCTACCTTGCATATAGTGCATATTACTTATTAAACAATGACTTTTCCTTTTCAGTTTTGGTGATTTGTTCCTTTTTGCCTGTGCATCTATAAACATGTAATTGACAGACCCACGCTTCTCCAGTTCTCTAAGACAGGCTGTATAATATTTTTCCCTTCCTACTGCAGAGAAAAATCCGAAAAGAATATTCTGCTGAAGTATACTTTGCCCTAGAGGAAAATTTGCAAATATATTTAATGACACTGTTTATCACATTTCCTAATGCACATGGAAAATAATGTGATTATTTGCAAGGTTCTTTTCATTTGTTTTTCTTCTGCAAGTGCGAGAAATGTTCTTCACTGAGAAATAGAAACACTACTGAAGTTGAGAACACAGAACTGATTGAAGGAATGATACCTGGAACACAGCAGTGAAGACTGGTTTTCAAAGGTAGCAAAATTTTAATTCTTTTGAGTCAGCCACTAATAAAGGTGCTAACTGCTGTTTAGAAAACAGTTGCATTAGTGCATGAAGTTACAAATAACAAGACAATGTATATTAGAAAGTAGTTAATTCATCCTGTCACAGTTTAAACCCAGCTAGGCAGAATGTTCACTCACTCAACCGCCCCCTTCTTGCCCTCTTCTCTTTCCTCCCCGCTCCTGAAGAATAACAAATTTGCTGTATGCTTACACTGTCCAAGTGGAGACCAGTGACAAGTGGTGTTCCTCATGGGTCGTTGCTGGGACTGACAGTGTATAACATCTTTTATCCCAAGNAGTGGTGTTCCTCATGGGTCGTTGCTGGGACTGACAGTGTATAACATCTTTGTGCTTATCCCAAGCATAAATACAGGCAATGTGGAGAATGAATTAAGAACAGTCCAGAGGAGAAGGATTAGAGGTACTCATGGATGAGAAGCTCCTGAAGGAGCGGGGAGGAAAGAAGAGCCGAAGGAATGCGACTCCCACAGGTTCAGATAACAACAATCCAGTAACCAAGGTACAACACAAATCACTATTGCTATCACCAATAATAATAACGACAAGGAAAACAAGGGAAGAGGGTACGATACCACCCACCAAAAACGAGCCCGACCGGGAAGTTTCCCCTCCTTCCGGGTAACTCCCAGTTACCCCCCGGGCATGACGTGCTATGGTATGGAATACCTCTTTGGTCAGTTTGGGTTCTGTCCCTCTTTCCTCCCCGCCCCCCCTCCTCCCCAGCAGAGCAGGAGGCTCACGAAGTCCTTGGTCAGGGCAAACATCGCTCAGCAACAACCAAAAACGTCGGCCTTATCAGCCTTGTACCAGGATTAAGTCAAAACACCAGCTACTAAAGAGAAGAAAAACTGACTGCAACTGCTGAACCCAGGACATTATCCACCCCTTATTCCATACCATTCATGTCATGCTCAGATCCCACATTCTCAATATACTATCACTCTTATCTCAGTGTACTCTTAACTTAGTGCATGGACCAGTCCCTATAAAGCTACTGAGTCCATCTGGTCCATGATATCAGACTTCATCTATTGAAACAGTCTTTCAAAGCAGGGGAAGCTGTGTGCAGTATTGAGTCATTGCTTGCTGATGCTGATTGCTCCTTTACTGCAGAACTAGTCTGGTTCTATCAAAGTTCATTCTTGTTGGGAAGATGGTTGAAGGAAAGTCAAGGCCAGTCACCAGTGACCTGATATCTATCTGATTGGCTATAAAAGTATTACACAACAGGCAACAGCATACAATTGATTTCATGGGCTGTTTCCCCCTAAAATCAAATCCCCTTGAGGTATACATCGGACTTCCCCATCTTCCCGCATTACCCACCAAGTATATCCGGGTCCCTGAGCAAAAGCAATCCCACGAATGGGTTTGCCTTCACCTGAAGCAGGAATGACCCAGACTGTCTTCCCCAGCAAATTCTTCATGTGCACCACAGGAACTTTGTCTCCCTCTGCAATATGTAGAAGTTCTGACTGGGCCGGGCCAGCCCTGTTGACAGATCCTCTAGTATTGACCAACCAGGTGGCCTTTGGTAAGTGTGTGTCCCAATGCTTGAAAGTTCCCCCACTCATTGCTCTCAGTGTAATTTTTAACAGCCCATTGTACCATTCAATTTTCCCAGAGGCTGGTGCATGGTAGGGTATGTGATATATCCATTCAATGCCATGCTCTTTGGCCCAAGTGTCTATAAGGTAATTCCGGAAGTGAGTCCCATTGTCTGATTCAGTTCTCTCTGGCATGCCGTGTCACCACAAAATCTGTTTCTCAAGGCCCAGGATAGTGTTCCGGGCAGTGGTGTGGGGCACAGTGTGTGTTTCCAGCCATCCAGTGGTTGCTTCCACCATGGTAAGCACATGGCGCTTGCCTTGCCGGGTTGGTGGCAGTGTGATATAGTCAATCTGCCAGGCCTCCCCATATTTGGACTTCAACCATCGTCCTCCATATCAAAGAGGCTTTAAACGTTTGGCTTGTTTAATTGCAGCGCATGTTTCATACTCGTGAATAACCTGGGAAATAGTGTCCATTGTTAAGTCCACTCCTCAATCACGGGCCCATCTGTATGTTGCATCTCTGCCCTGATGGCCTGAAGTGCCATGGGCCCACCGGGCCAAGGATAATTCTCCTTTATGTTGCCAATCTAAATCCATCTGAGCCACTTCAATCTTAGCAGCTCTATCCACTTGCTGGTTGTTCTGGTGTTCCTCAGTGGCTCGACTCTTGGGTACATGGGCATCTACATGGCGTACCTTCACCACCAGGTTCTGTACTCGGGCAGC
>NDXB01011392.1:14099-31660 GCA_002631895.1 Agapornis roseicollis | reverse complement strand
ATTCTGTGATTCTGATTCTGGCAGAGTATGAGACTCAGAAAGTCCTTGATCAGACTAAACATTACTGAGCAGCAACTAAAAACATTGCTGTTATCAATGCTGTTCCCAGGCCAAAAGTCAAAAACACAGCACTGCACCAGCTACTAAGAAGGAAAAAAAATGACTGCTATTGCTGAACCCAGGACAGTCAGCAAGAGAACATTTTAGGATAGTCTGGGTCGGACAGATAATTCCCTATTTTTGATGTGAACTCCATTTTGTCAGTGGACCACTAAACTTCATTTGCTGTTGGAAAGACCAAAGTTCATGCTCTTGATAAACCTTAGAGTAGTCAAAATTTAAGTTTCAGTTACAAAGAAAGTAATTACAAATGTAAATATGCCAATTACTTGTGGAAATTATAGGTTACATGACTACCTTTTCATTTGCATGCACAATTACCCAAAATGAATAAGAAACTGTGACAAATTTGATGTGCCAATTAGGTGTGCAATCAGGCAGACAGCTAATTCACACCTAATTGGGCACACCTCATTTTGAAAATTATTTTCCTAGTTTTCTGCTGAATTTTAACATTTGGGGTAATAAAAAATCACTGTAAAGTAAATTTTTCATAGTTACAAAACTGCAAAAAGGAAAATCGCAGTTGTTCACAAAGAAATGTGCCCAGCAACACTGCCTGTAAGATTTTGGTTTGTTTTGGTTTTTTTAATCAGTTCAGCTTTGTTTGAAAATTTTACAAAGTCCAAAATACTGTTGTTGCCATTAATCACATTATAGACTCTGTTCCACAGCAATCTATTAAACTTTTGAGAAGAATTCTACACCTGTAGCACCAACATGCAGACATTAGGACTGACTTTTTTTCAGCTCTGGGACTAATAGATTGTATTATATACACACAGTGGTTGTGCAGCATGAAGCTATGTTTTTTAACTAGAATGGCATTTAATTCACTGAGGACCAGATTTTCAGCAATGGGCAAACACAGGTGTTTGTGAATGCCTGATTTATGTGCATAAATGTCAGCTGGGTAATCACAAATCAGGTATCTCTACACATACATATATTCTGAGTGGCTGTGCACACAGACAGCCTGATGTAAACATACAGTTCTACTTCTAAGTCAGACATGAGCTAACACTTGGGGTGCAATATTAGCTGCCATACTCAGGTTAGTCACAGCTAAAGTGGCTGAAAATAGTTGAAGAAGGATCTAATGATAAAACATGAAAAGATTTCGGGAGATATTCTGAATCAATAAATGCAAAACAAATCCCATGAAGAGAACACTGATTTTAATTTTAATATGTAATTTTAATTCTATATGTACAATAACAGGATTTCAATAACATTTTATTGCTCAGAAATGGAACTTCAGAGCCACTGCAATCAATTCTTTGAACCTGTTAGCCCAATACTCAACAGAAGTCACAAAACCAATTAGAATATATGAAACTTTTTAAGAAAGTGATTCAGAGAAAACTCCAGGAGCAAACTCGCCAACAAGTTTTCAAGCTGACAAGCAGGTATTCTTTATTGTGGCACCAGGAGACACTGGGGATAGCTTCTCCTAACGTGTATCTCCGAATTGCTAAACAAGCTCTCATTATATAGTCACTAAGAATACATATTCATTATGTACGTACATGCTACTTATGTATTCACAAGGCTACTTATGTATTACATCATTCTTCTAGAAAGTTTCCCCACATGCGTACAAAAATGTGGTGGTGATATTTGGGGGTCGTTTACTTCTTCCAACAATCTTCATCACTTCTGGCAGCCTTTGAAGCACGCCCAGTAGATGTTTATACCAGCTTAATTGGTTCGTTAACACCACAGACGTAGCAATCATCCTGTCCTTCTACTTATCAGTTAGTTTAACTGCAGCCCATCGTGGACACCTGCTATTCCCAGATACTCCTTATCCCTACATCCTGTTTTTCTATCCTGTTCTTCTTACACTTATTTTGTACTAAGGTCATAAGGACCTAAACCTTCATCAAGTACAACAGTTTATCTTATACAAGAATACCCAGTATATTCTCTAGTCACATCCCATTTTTTCTTCTCTGTGACTCATGCACCTCAGTAATTTTCCATTGCTACTGTTACAAAGCCATCAAAATTAACACTACTTAAAACTGATTCTACTTATTTACAAAGATTTGTATTTCATTTTGTGCCTCCTTGTCTCAAAAGGGAAAGATCACTGAATAAAATCCTTGTGCATTTATGTCTCAAATGCTATGTGTAATTCTGGTCACCACATATCAGAAATCATAGAGCAAATATCAGAAACTGNAGATCACTGAATAAAATCCTTGTGCATTTATGTCTCAAATGCTATGTGTAATTCTGGTCACCACATACCAGAAATCATAGAGCAAATATCAGAAACTGGTAAAGTAGAGTCAGAAGAGGCACTGAGAAATTTGGCAAGGATTATCAAGGATTATTAGAAGTATGTGATGGCCTCTGAGGACACATTCCATAGAGTAGAGGCCTTCTTACAATTTAGAAAAACATAACCAACATTTATAAAATTTATAAAATGCATAATATATAAGGGCTATATATTGAAATTGTAGACAGCAGGTTTAACACAAACAAAAGTAAACAAAGTTTGTGCCATACAAAATTAAATTGTGGAACTTTTTGCCACAGGATAATTTGGATTGTACAAATGTGAATATGTCCAGAAATTTTTTTAATTAATCATGGAAGACTGACTAAGGTATTCTAAAATAATATATGGAGCTGTGACTCTGCTTCAGGAAGCTCTTAATCAGAGTTGCCTTAAGGGCAAAGAGTTCATCAGGAGAGGTGGCACTCTGCCCTTTCTTTTGCTTGTAGTCTTTTCCTAAGCTTGAAATGTTTTTCACTGTCAGAAATAGATACCAGTCTAGGTGGGCCTCTAACCTTACCTCATCTGGCAATGTTTATATTTATATTTATAGAATTATAGAATCATAGAATAGGTAGGGTTGGAAAGGACATTAAAATCATCTAGTTTCAACCTCACTGCCATGGGCAGGGACACCTCACACTAAACCATGCCACCCAAGACTCTGTCCAACCTGGCCTTGAGCACTGCCAGGGATGGAGCATTCACAACTTCCCTGAGCAACCCATTCCGTTGCCTCACCACCCTCACAGTAAAAAACTTCCTCCTTCTATCTAATCTAAACTGCCCCTGTTTAAGTTTAAACCCATTATCCCTTGTTCTGTCACTACAGTCCCTAATGAAGAGTCCTCCTTCAACATCCCTATAGGCCCCCTTCAGATACTGGAAGGCTGCTATGAGGTCTCCATGCAGCCTTCTCTTCTCCAGGATGAACAGCCCCAACTCTCTCCGCCTGTCTTCGTATGGGAGATGCTCCAGTCCTGATCATCCTCATGGCCCTCCTATGGACTTGTTCCAGCACTTCCATGTCCTGTATATGTTGAGGACACCAGAACTGCACACAATACTCCAGGTGAGGTCTCACGAGAACAGAGTAGAGGGGCAGGATCACATCCTTCGAGCTGCTGGTCACACTCCTTTTGATGCAGCCCAGGATACGGTTGCAAGCGCACACTGAAGCTGGCTCATGTTCATCGACCAACACCCCCAAGTCCTTCTCTGCTCTGAATCTCTTCTCTGCCCTGAATCTCTTCTCTGCCCAACCTGTAACTGTGACTGGGATTGCTCCCACCCAGGTGTAGGACCTTGCACTTGGCATGGTTAAACTTCATGAGGTTGGCATCAGCCCACCTCACAAGCGTGTCATTCCTTCCCTCCAGCGTATCCACTCAACCACACAGCTTGGTGTCATCAGCAAACTTGCTGAGGGCGCACTCAATCCCACTGTCCATGTCAATGACAAAGATGTTGAACAGGACCAGTCCCAACACTGATCCCTGAGGGACACCACTCATCACTGGCTTCCAGCTGGACACTGAGCCATTGACCACAACTCTTTGCGTGTGGCCATCCAGCAGAGTGGTCTTTACACCGAGTGGTCCTCCTATTAAATTGATGTCTCTTCAATTTAGAGACAAGGATGTCATGTGGGACAGTGTTGAATGCTTTGCACAAATATGTTCACACAAATATGTTTATATTTATGTTTGTGTTTATTATATATATTTATAATACAAGTCTTGACCCTTTCCTTTGGAACTTCTACCTAGTTACAGTTTCCTGTCTTGTGTGCTGCTCTTACTTTCATCTAAGTATAGTTTTTGTTCTCATTTTTACTGAACTACAACTTAGGTTTTTCAGACCAGTTCTCCAATTTGTCAAGATCATGATTTTTACATCCATTTTCTCCCATTTCCTTTAGTAACAATGATTACTTAAAGGAATGGCTGATGACAGTAACTCTAAATCAGGAATGGCTGATGACAGTAACTCTAAATCTTTCAACATCTGCACAGGTAAATTATCCTAAAGCTCATAAAACTGCCTGATGCCATATACAAGAGAATTACGGTATTTTAAAATTGTGATATAGATGTCTGGATAGATCTGCAATGGCAGAATGTTATCATTCCCAAAAGTTTACATTATTTTCCTTGCATGCTGTTATTTTGCATAATATCACTCTTAGTATAGAACATCCTTAGAAGTATTTTTGACCTATTAATATTTATAAGATTGTTGCAGCTACTGTTCTCAGTTTGTAGGCACCTGTTGAAGTAAGACAGATTAGAAAAGAAAAAAAAATGTTTAATGTGATATCAGATCTCATATTACACTTTCTGCCCTGGTTTAAACCCAGCCAGTAACTCAGTGTCATACAGCTGCTTGCTCACCCCCCACCACCTTTTCCCTACCCAGTGGAATGGGGGAGGAGAACTGAAAGAATGTAAACCCCATGGGTTGAGATAAGAAGAGTTTAATAACTAAAGTATAAGGTAATACTACTCATAATAATAACAATAATAATGTTAAGGGAAATAACAAGGGGAGAGAACATAAAACTAAAAGGGGAAAGGAAAAATATAAAAACCAATAAACCGAGTGATGCACAATGCAATTGTTGACCACCCACTGATCAATACCTAGCCCATCGTTGAGCAGCAATCAATTCCTTCCAGGCGACACCCTCAGTTTATATACTGAGTGTGACATGCTGTGATATGGAATTCCATTTGGCTAGTTTGGGTCAGGTATCCTGTCTCTGCTGCCTCCCGGCCTCTTGTGCCTCTCCTCACTGGCAGAGCATGAGAGACTGAAAACTCCCTGATCAGGGTAAGCGCAACTGAGCAACAACTAAAACATCGGTGTGTTATCACTGTTCTCAGACTAAAACCAAAACACAGGGCTGCACCAGCTAAGAGGGAGAAAATTAACTCTGTCCCAGCTGAAACCAGGACAATTTTCAAGGTGGATTTTCCTTCTATTTCCTTCTATTTCAAGGTGGATATTTCCTTCCCAAATTCTGGTACTTAGAGCCACAAAAGCACTGCTGTCCTGAAAGCACGGCTTCAGCCGAAGACCTCAGAGTTTATTATTTTCACTCCTGTCAGTAGAGTTGGGAATGTAAATGGCTGCTAAATACAGTATACTGTTGCTTCCTCTGAAGAGAAAACTGTATTGACTCTATCAAAGTGCCATGCTAAAATGGCAGCTTAACCTATGCAGATCAACATTTACAAGGCTTAGATTGAGGCAGAGCACATGCATATCAGGAGGCAACAGTATGTGCAGATACCCTTTCAGGTACCTAAAAATGTTTTTGCTTAAAGGTCAGAATGGGAGAAATCTAAATCAACCATTCAAAAACAGAGATGGAAGGAGAGGAAAGAAGAATTTGGACACTTTATTGTACCTGTTTCCATTAGGAACTTCATTTGTCTTCTCCTGAAGCTGTCATCTTTCTTTCAGAGGATAGGGAAGAACCAGCACTTTAAAAAACCTATGTCTGGAGCAGCAGGCTTGCACTGCCACTCAAGCTCCCCCATTCCTTTTGGCCAATAGCAGTGCACTAAGACCTCTCTCACTACCTATCATAAACAATTCGAATAAGGTATTCAAGGAAGAAACTGCCAGAAAGAAAGTAACAAGAAGAGGTACCTTCATTCCCTTCCACTGAAGATGCTACACCTGATACTAATTCACTTTTCATAAATTTACCTGAAAGTAGGCTGCACATGGGTTACAGTTCTGGCTTCCAGTTTTAAATTCCCTCAATGAAATTAGCCCTAAAGAAATATATAAGTACTGTTTTGTTCAAATGTTTTGATTCAGATTCTGTAACTCAGCCCCGAAGATGACTGTATCTATGGTTTTCTTTGATGAGATTTCTAACTTATTTGACAGAAGTAATCAGTAAATTTTGCCTTTCATAAGGTGTTTGATTTAGTACCATGTCTGAGTCTTATTACAAAATTAGTGTCTTATAAACCAGTAGAAAGCACAATAAATGGATTAAGAGTTCACTAATTGGCAGATGCCCAAATACAGCTGTCAACGGAAAGTCATATTGAAGTGAGGAATATTCTAACAGGATGATCCCTTTGCAGGAATTAATTTAATAATGTTTTATTAATGTGCTCAAATAATACACAATAGTGTTGCTGGTAAAATGTGTGGATGACACATAGATTGCCAGAATAGAAGATAATAATGATAAAGACATCCCACTTGTCAGTGTAGACCCACTCAAACAAATGATCTTTATAAATACCAAGATTCACTTGACCAAAGCGTCTGGACCATGCCTATGAAATTAAATACTGCATATGGCATACGCATAGGGATTCAGTGAGAACCACACAGGATGAGGTAAAAAGGGGGTGCTAATGAATTCACTTTAAGGGTGTAAATAGTGTAGCAGAGGTTGGGGATGAGAGTGTACTTCTGTATGTGATGCTGCTGAGGCCAGCCCCTGAATACTAGTGAAGAAATCTCCAAGAATTTTCACTATCTTCAAACACAAGCAGCAATCTTGCTAACTGCCTGTTTAACGTCATATTGTATTTTTCCTTTGTGTAACATCCATTGCATAAAGCATATGAGGTGTTTCAGGAGCAGGAGAGTGCCATAACCACTGGCCAGCACAGCATTAGCAGGTTTAGCTACTCTACAGCCTGATCTAGCATACAAAACAGAGATGAAAAATGTGTTACCTCCTCAGGGCAAACCTTAGTCTTCTCATTGTTAGGAGCATTTGTTGCAAATACCCTGTCACACAAAGAGTGGGCAGGGAAACCAGCTGTGGGTTTAAGGTCTAAGGCTTTTTGAAAGAAAGAGAGCATTAACAAATTCATTCCCATCAGCAGACAGGCTGTAGATCCTGCGCTGTTATTGTAAATTTTTCGTCCCCTTGTATTTACCATTGCATTTTTATTTATGGATAATATGCTCAGTCATCTAGCATGAAACGAAGCCAGCTCCTAAACATACCAAGTTTGTTTCCTATAATCCCACAGGAAAACTATGATTAATATACAATGTCTTTATGCAAGAATTTAAACACAGTAGGAGTACAGATAATTAATGTCTTTTAAAGATGCCAGCCATCCTAAATCATTGATAAATACAAGCCCAGGAGATCATACTGCTGCAAAAAATTATCAGTGAGGTGCAATAGATAGCTACGATTAACACTTTTGAATGGATTCCCATAGAAGGAATGATTGATTTTCAATAAAAAAGCCTGGTATTCACAATAGGGATGCTACCAGCTGCTTCTGTTTAAGAAGGTTTGAAATTTATAAATTAGTTTGTGTACAGCACTTTCTTTTCCTGGTGTTAATTCTTTAAATTATCTTTTAACCACTACTGACACCATTTATTTTTTGTTCTTTAGCCTTAGGTGGCCCTACCACAGAATCCTCCTAACAAACCAAGAAAATGTTGGTCAAATCTGCAGGGTAATCATTGTTATCATTCACCCCTCCATGGAAATGTAACAGTGTCCTGGGTTCAGCAGTTGCAGTCAGTTTTTCTTCTCTTTAGTGGCTGGTGTTTTGACTTAACCTGGGAACAAGGCTGATAATGCCGATGTTTTTGATTGTTGCTAAGCGATGTTTGCCCTGATCAAGGACTTTGTGAGCCTCATGCTCTGCCAGGGAGGAGTGGGGGACCCAAACTGACCAAAGAGGTATTCCATACCATAGCACATCATGCCCAGGAGGTAACTGGGAGTTACCCAGAAGGAGAGGGAACTTCCCGATCGGGCTCGTTTTCGGCAGGTGGTATCGTACCCTCTTCCCTTGTTTTCCTTATCGTTATTATTATTGGTGATAGCAATAGTGATTTGTGTTATACCTTAGTGACTGGATTGTTGTTATCTTAACCCGTGGGAGTTGCATCCCTTCGGTTCTCCTCCCCCCATTCCTCCGGGAGCAGGGAGGAAAGAGGGGAGGGCAAGAAGGGGAGGGGAGGGGGGGGGTTGAGTGAGTGATTGAGCTGTGTCCTGTGTTTAAACCACAACAGACAGGATGGTGGTACAACATGTACTCACAAGATTAGACAATTGCATGGCTAGAGCCAGAGGAAGATAGCATACCAATGCACAGGAGGGTAAGAGCTATTTGATGTGTTACAAGCTTAGGCAGTTATAAAAAGACAGAAAAGAGGGCTTTTAAAACTGGTAAGAGAAGCAAACTCCCGTTCTGAAATAAACTCACACTTCTAAGTCCTGATTCCTGTTGAAATAGATACTGTCTGGCTGCAATTGGTTTTCAGGCTCCCAAATCTTCTGAGAATACTCTTGGTCATTCTGAAAAAGTGCAAATTCAGATACATCAACAATAGGCTTTGGCTCTAGATATGCACCCTGTCCCTTCTGAAGGAGAGCCACACACATCTTGGTCTATCTTCAGATTTCTGTGACTGACTGCACAGCTGATCATCATAGAATCATAGCATGAGAGTAAAGCTCCATCTCACACACCGAATTTGTTACCCCAATTCTTTAAATACTTTGCTGCCATCTTTTTTTCCTTCTGCTCTTTTGCCTCCTTTAAAGTCTGTGCATATAATGGTAGATGTCATTGTCGATTACAAGAACTAGTGAGTACCAAAATAATTGTCTGTTGACCAGTGCAAGCAGCAAATAGTAAGTCCTGTGCAGTTGGGTGGGCCAAGAATCAGAGTTGCACCTCCATTCCCCATCCATATGTGTGCCAATGTTCAGCCAGTGCTCAAGCTCACAAAGTCATTGCTCAGATCAGAGGCATATGTTATTGATACTAGCCAATCAAATTATAGTAAACAGTAAACACAATCCCAAAAGCATAAGTAGGAAAAAGCTGCTTTGACAAATTCTGACCAGTCTCACTGAGAACAGGGAAAGAAAAGCTTCATGATGGAAAGAAATCAAAGACTTAAACCAGACCTCTCCCATCCTGCCTCAGGCAGATGTAAGAAGTTTCTGATGATCTCTAATGCTGGGCAACAGTAAGGAGTCCAAATAGGGGGACATTAATCATCTGTGCTCTGGAATTATGGACCTCCATGGATGTCATGTAGGTAATAAAGCTGAGGTATGATTTGCTTAAATTTATAGATGAGGTGCAAGCATAAACTAAACTTTAAAGAAGATTAGTCCTATCTTTTAAGATGGGAGTTAATGATGTGGTTATTTTTCTAGTTCAGTAGATCAACAAGTAAGTGAGTTATAGCATACTTTTTAATCTTATTTGAAAGAATCAGTGAAAGGAACCAATATATTTGCTATCTATGACTCACTCTGACAGAGAACTTATTCAGACAAAGCAGCTTCAATCTAAGAGTTTCCCCTCCATGGGAAATTGTGGTAGTTTGCCATTTGAGTTAATTCTGACATAAAGTCAAGCATGTCCTGAGAACAAAACATGACCTGAGACTTCCTTAAAAACAATATTGTTAATCATTCAGATTCATAATATCACTTTCATATTAATAATCAACATAGTGGTTTTGATTAAAAAGAAATACTTCATTTTAGTTGTATGTTATAAACTGTTATAAAATCAATTTTAAATCAAAGCCATTTTGAGAAGGGAGATCAAAGACAAATCATTTTAATCAAAATGCTCTGACAAATAAAACACTGCAAACTGGAACATTAAAATCAATACCAGTAATCCTACAAGCCTCTGGTAGTTTTCCTCAGAAAATAAAAAGCCCCTTTGGGAAACTCTTTCAGCTTGGAAAAGCTGACTGTTTTATTCTCTGCCTTCCTAATATTACTTCTCTGACAGCACCAATACTTTTTACCCTATGGTGCAGTAGTTTTGTTCAGTGAGGCTATGTTACAAAAATCCCAGAGAAAATAAAACCCATATAAAATACCATTTATAAAGTAGAGGTCTGTGTATCTCAAATCCAGATGAAGGGGCTGTGCTGCATCTGGCCTCTAAGGCCCCGCATTGTTTTGTGAGTCCAGCCCATAACATTAACTCACTTCTGCAATCTGAAATCCGCAAATGTCACTCTGCAAACAAGCAGTGACAAAAAGCAGCAGGCAGGCGCCTCTTCAGTAGCATCCAACAAATACACAACTTTCCTTGATAGACATTTGTAATAGATAAATTCTTATCTAAGCTTTATAAATAAATAAATAAATATAAACAAGACAAAACAGCAGTCATTAGTGTGTTTTTTTCATGAGGGAAATAACGAGAAGGTAAAACTAATTATTTCCTGGCAAAAATACTCCACATAAACCAAGCTATTTGTGTTTTATTGTCTCTGCAGAAGTGTAAATTGTTGTCATCGTGGGATTTATATTGCACTGATAAGGTGCTTCTAGGAAAGGGAAAATAGGCACAAAAATGGCATCATTGCATATTTCTGAGGTGCTTATATTTAATCATTACAAACACTGTATCTTTGAACAATAAACTGGGAGTGGGAGTGTTAAACAGTCAAAACTAAATGTCTGCTGCTGTGGGGTTATGGAAACATCATTTGATGAATTGCCTTGAAAAGGAAAAAAAGAATCATCTACCATCTTTCCCACCCACAAAAAAGCTCTAACACAGAAAACACCTCAGCATCATAAAAATGAGAAGACAGGAACCATCAACAGATGAAGACTAAAGAAATTCCTATATAGTAGATCCATCTGCTTCCCTTCACAATGCAGGGACATTAGTTAGCAGAGAAAGTTCAAGGCAATGATCTTGAGAGAACTTAAAGAAAGGAAGAAGAAATGGTAGTAGGTCACATTCCCACTTTCCCTGAAAACCTCTGTCAGATCCTCAACAAAAACAGCAAGTGGAAGAGCATGTTACTCACAAGAATTATGACTTAGGTCAATCTCAGTTAATGCGTGAATTATAATTAATTCACACTGCCCTGCAGTTGCCTCTGACTTTTACTAAGCCTCATAATGAGGCAGTTTTCCCATAGTGAGACATTAACACCAGGCTAAATCCACTTTTCCAAAGCATGCTTTCTTATTAAATCAGCTGATTTACATGAATTACTAGGCAATATATTCATTTTCCCCTTTCCTTAGTTCTGGAGCTTGAAGATCATGATACCCAAAAGTAACTGCAAACCATACCTTGAAGAGACTATATACTTGACAGGTATCTTTGCAAGGGTTTTTCCAAACACATGGGCTGAAATGCATGGCTACAGTGGGTTTTTTTAAGAGGAAAAGAAAATCAGTGTATGAGGAATTCAATCAAGAAAGGTCAGTATAAGCTGCAGTATGCCAGTTCTATGTTTCTTTTCAGGTTTGGTTTTGTTTGTTTCTTTTTTTCTGCAAACAAGATTATTTATTCTTCCTTGAGGTTTTTTGCTATACAAGTGCTAAAAAATAATAATAATGTAATTTTTTGACAAAAAACCCCAAACTCTCACTGATAGTATGATGTGCAGTTTTATTCTGAGCATTTTAAGATTTCAGGGTATTTTCTTGTTGATTTTTTGTAGCTTGATCTGAACTGCAAAAGTTTATACACATTAAAAAAAGATAAAGAATTATAAATATTAAAATAATTCTATTTTCCAGCATTGTGTTAATTTAGAAACTAATTAAAAGTTTAATATTTTATATTTAAATTTTATAAACTTCCAGTTTATACATTGAGGTAAAAGAACTAGTTTTTTCCTCATTAAGATCAGCATTTTGACAACTTCTCTATTGGAGTTATCTTTATGCAGTAATTCTAGGAACTGGATATGGTAAGATCAATCTCATTCTCAGTTGGTTGCTTCATGAGGAAGAATTTACACGTCTGTTAATATTAAAAAAAAAAAAAAATGTATATTTCCAGAGATTGAAATGAAAAATATTGCTATCAAATAATACAATTAACCATTCCCCCAGCATTACCACTGCTGGAATAAAATTGAAACAATGGTATTCCATTAATATTTTCTTCATTACGAATTTTTTTCTGTAGCTTTGGGAAGATGCAAACTGCTAAAATTTTCACAATAGACAAACCTTAAAAAGTTGTTGCTCTGAAAAGAATGATAGTGATAAAAAAACCCAAAATCTCCATTTTGACCAGCGTGACAAATTTTTTCTGCATGTGCACTTTCTCAGCTGCTAAAGTCCAGAGTTTTCAACAGTTCAGTTGACGGATGACAAGAAGATTGCTTGACTGCCTGGTAATATATCCAGGGGGGAATGGACACTGGCGGTCAGTGTTCCAGTACTAGAAGGGCTTTCAACCAGCCAACCATCTGTACATGTCTAGAAGGCCAAAGTCAACCTGGACATGTCACACCATGCTATCACATGTCAACACAGATGTGAGCTTCGAGGCTTCTTTTTCCCAAAGATAAGTGACATTTATAGAAGGGCTCCAAAATGGGAGGTGGGGTGAGACAAGCAGACATGTACACACACACCCCTCACCCCCACATACTTACACACTGGGGTCACTCTGTTTTCAGGGGAAAGCAGACCAGCAACATACAAATGGATAGTAGTTGTAACTCAAGGCATTGTGGTGAAGTATCATAGCAAACCACAATGGCTCACAGGAGCTTCAGTTCTGCTCAGTAAGAGGGACCTGAGTGAGGGTTTTCAGAGGGAGCAGAAAGCTGTACTGACATCTATCTTGTTACAGTTGTAATGATGAAATGCAGGCTTGTGTAGCAGTGGTTTATACAATGTATACCAGAATGCAGTGCCTGGGAGCTGAAGGCCTGCATTCCCGTGTAGATGAGAAAACATGGACATTTTTTCAACATGGTAATGGGGAAATCTGTAGTTCTTGGGAAGTTATAACCTGCAGAATTGGCACAAATTATGCATCTGAATATACCACTGAGATTATGTGTAAGTAGAAAGCTACTGCTTTTTTCCCTGAAGACGGGAGGGGAGGGGGGGGGCTAATATCCCTTCCCCCTGATGTGGCATTAGAAGAGTCAATGAACTTGAGATGGTCCGAGGGAATGCAGTACAGAGGAAGTTAAGTGGCAGAAGAGTAGGAAATATCTTTGAGGGGAAAATGAGATTTTATTGTGCTACATCTATGCATTATCTTCATCTGTGAGGACGTTCAAGACCTGCAGACTTCCAAGAAGTAACAACTCAGAACAGTATTGTAAATGTAGAATATGGTGGCTTTCTAAAACTTACTGTTGTGTGGAAAAAGACATTCAGTCTGACCAGAAAATAACTTACATTCTGATATTTCTCATGTTTCTTTCAAAACCTTGATAAAAGTCAAGTACAGTTAATCCAGTTAAAATGTCCTCCATATATATTTTAGCACAAGCAAGCCAGACAAACACTTCCATGTACAAACACAAAAATATATATGTATTTTAATTTTCATTTGGTCATATTTTATTTAACAGAATGTCATTCTTCCTTATTTACCAACAATGATTTATAGAAGTAGTACTCTCCAAAGCAGCCCATTGATCACAGAGAAATGGTGATATTTAAATATACAATATAAAGAGTGACATATTTCACAAAGTAGCTTAATCTTCAGATTGCAGGTTGCAACACAACAGATCAAAAGTAAGCATCTGATTAGGTCCAAGAATAAAATTCAAACTGACAACAAGTTGTGAAAATCAAATTGTTATTGAAACTATACATAGAGAGAACATCATTGATAGACTTGCCCAGGCTTTACAAATCTCAGACCCCCTGAGTCCTAGCAATACTAAATTGAGAAAAAAACAACCAAACAAATTTTATCCTGAGGATACAAGCACTGCTTTCAAATTACTCCTGTAATTTAATTTTTTTTTTTTTTATATGGTGCTATAGTTTTTTTCCATAAGGCTCCAAAGTAGATTGCTGTATGCAAAATGACGTGTATTCAGTGGTTACTGCTATGCAGGTACTACAGATCACATGAGCCTTAAGGCACAGGTAGCCAATACAGCAATTTTAAATGCCACCTCAACTAGGTGTTTATCATTATTCTCATAACAATGTTGTTCTAATAGATTATGTGAGTGCTTGTACATTAGCATGACTGCAGAATCAACAGTTAGCATGAGTTGTGCGCAACCTGCACTGGGACAGAAGTACTTCCATAATCTGCTGTTCAAATGCTGGGACAGCAATCACTGCCTGAAGAGTGATAATTAATAGTCAGGGGAAGGCAATATCTTAAATCACAAGACCTGTCTCATATGATCATTTATCTATACTTGTGTGGACTCCTAGCCAGAGTCTGTCTTGTACTCCTCTATGATGATGATTTCAGCTGTTGCTCTTATTTTCCATTTCACCCTATTTATTACCAGAAATTTGGATAAGTAAATATTTAAAATAGTGGTTGTCAAGCTGTAGTCTGCAGATGTTCAGGGTGTTGGGTTTTCTTTACAGTTTTCTCATGTTATTCATAGAATAATGTACAATGTACAGAAGACAGGATGTTGTTAAATGCAAAGGGGTAGAAGACAGGATGCAGAGCTGAGAAAGATTTGTAGGATACTGTCTACAGAGCACTTCATAAAAAGAGCTAGACATCCAAATGGTTTTAAAGTGACATTCTTGTCAAATTGAACACTACTTAACTGCAAAACATTTATTTTTTTTTTTAAGTGTCAAGTATTTTGTTTGTGCCCTTCTGAAGATATTCATAGTTCTATTATCACATTTTCTATTAATTAATTCCTTCTGCCACTGCATGAAAAATGCACATGGACCTCAGAGAAAACCATATTTAAGGGAAAGCAATTGTACACTGACTCCCATCTAGTGTGGAATGCAACCAAACCCTGAAACTTTAAGTTAGCATAATCTGAGGCATTACTTGTAACACTCATCAGTTTAATACTTTTAGACATTAAGTGTAATGCTTAAAGTTGGCAGTTTCCTTTAAATCATCTCCACTCTGAGTGACTAATGGCTACAATTAACATCACCAGCAGAACTGTTTAAAGACACGGGACACAGATCACCAGTTAAAGCTTGAAGGCGGCATAATTAGCAAAAGGTACTGAGGTGCGCAGGGGAGATTCTCACACTGCTTGCACTCACTGCCTCCTACACAGAGTGGGCACCGATACTGATGTCAGGGCAAGACAGGCTTTATTCCAAGCAAGCACTGAATTCTGCCCCAAATTTTTTTCTACAGCAAGGAGCTGCAGAATACACCCCTCCGTTCTCTTCCTATGGACAGGTTGGTGAACGTTAGCTTCCAGCTCCTGCATGCTACATGATACCCACATCCCAAGACCCACCATGAAATCAGCAGCATCAGAGGCAGTTCAGGCTTGGCATGTACAACAGATTTAAATATGTCAAAACCAAGCCTGTGCTGGAAAGAGACAAAGATGGTGTCTCTCCTTTCTGATGACAGATGTATGGTGGGGTTTGTAAGTCCTCTCTCATATCACAGAGCAAGTGAAAGCCTCCCCACCATTACATTAAAATGATTGATCAATTCACTCCAACTCCCTGTTGTTTTCTCCACAGAACTCCCGCCTTATGGGTGTGTGACTCCTTTCCTTCTCTCCCTGCATGACTCCTTCAGTCAGGCAAAACATGGCATTTCACATGTTCTTTTGGGTACAAGGACTGAGTCAGGCCGGAGGTGAGGCTCTGGTGGCATGAGCTGATCCATTAAACCATGTTCACAAGCTCAGCTACTGCACCTACAATTTCACCCGGTGAACTCAAGCTTTTTTGAAAGATTTAGGAAATTCTACCATGGCCACACAAGGTAACTCATGTGAAAAATGGAAACTCTGCTCATAATGTAGATGGGAACACAGTACAGGCTACTGATTCACTTCTTGGAAGTGTTCATACGAGTTCACTCACATATTTTTTGCCATTCATAAGGCTTTCCACTGCAGGCTTGCTTCTGGTTTTTATTTTAATTATTGTGTTTTGTCATCTTCTATTATCTTCTCCATTGCTTTTTTCTCCCCTTAAATTTTTATTAACCAAGGGACCTGATCTGAGATGCTTGCCTTTAGGCACTGCTGTGTGTTGCTGATGATGCAACAGCCTCTTTAAGGGATCACAGCAGTGTCTCCATATCATATACAAATCCTAATTAACCCCCACCATTTGACTGCTGCAAACTGACAGATATGCCAATTCTCTGGAAGTGAAATCTCTGCTAACAGCAAAAGGAAGCCTTGTCACACCTTTATTAGAGAGGGCATGTTGTAAGTGACTGATTCAGAAACAATAGAGCTGGCTGACCATAGCCCTCATAGATAAAATACTTTGGCCAGGTTTTAACAAATCTGTTAGGATTCTACAGTGATAACATCAGTTCATATTTCAAACTCACTGCAGAAACATCTCTTTTTTTTCTCTTTTTAAGCTCCTATTATGCGAGTCTGACATATCTGTTGTAAATCAAAGCAGTTCACACACAAAAAAAAAACACCGGAGAATGTATAACAAAGTATAGGGAGTTTCTGACTTACCTTTGAACTTCAGTACTGCCCAGCATATCACAGGTTGTTATTTTCAAACAACAAAATCACTGGAAATTGTGCAATCTAACAGGGGTCAATGCCATTTTATGACAACAAACCCATATGAAGGGGAAAAATTAAGATCTCAAAAGCTGATAGGACAAAAATTCCCACACAACTGAAAGCTGAAATGCAGACTGAAAGGTAGGTCCAAGTCCATGTGCTAAATACAGACCTGTGAGATACGATCATTAAAGTTACAAGGCAATAGAGGATGTGGGGTTCTATCTACCTGGCTTGTACTTTCATTTGTGGTCATTTAAGCATGCCTCTAAGTAAAATGCCAGTGTTCCTTGTATAGTTAATACACAAGAAGTATCTTTCAAGGCCCTCAGAAGAAGATCCTTCCTGACCAAGTTCAGAATGCATACAAGAATTCATTTCAGGGGTCTTCAAAGTAAACTAACTTTTTTTGTTCAATTATATAGGGAAGAAAAGCATTTAATTTAAAGGAAAAACTCAGTGTTTACTATTTCCTTAGCAGAAGTGGTAAAATATACATTCAGATTTAGCTCCACAGGAAAGCAGATCACCCCTGGTTTGTAAAATTCTCATAGTAAAATGTTTAGGTAGGTTTCTAAAGAAACTAGGCATCACTGAAGAGCCAGACACATAAAATAGGGACACATTATTTTGTCCTGCAGTTCAAACCAGACTGCGTGACCAAGGTGTCTGTCATTTTTTTAATTTTTTTTTTTTTTTT